>JAWNOA010000148.1:0-18556 GCA_035046345.1 Drosophila birchii | reverse complement strand
GCCACAAAAGTTTTCTTTTTGAGTGAGGTTGTGTTTTTTCCGCGCTCCGCAAGTTTTCCGACAGTGCCACTATAAAGGGAAAGCCTGCCCAGATAAAGGCATATTAGCGCATTGTGAGCCTTTTGGCACGTCACAGGTACTCACCGGTGGCATCTGGCTCGCCTCCAACAGGTTGGTTGGTGCTAAATTGCCCATCTGCGCGCGTGAGTTCCGGGCCAAGGAGGGGGGGAGTCCCTCGTCGTCGCCTCTCTTCCAGCTGTCACCGCCTTTTCTTCTTTCTTCTTTTTCTCTCCTTATTTTCTCTCCAAATAACTTTCCCCGCTTTTTCCTGGGAAGTAAACACAGCTGGTCCGTGCCGGCGATCGCAGTGTTGCGTAGCGCCAGTGCCGGGGGCTTAACAGCCGCGCTTAACAGCACAACACCAACAGTGTTGTTAAACAGTGCGGATAAGCTTCCCGCAACGGAAAATTGTTTTCAAATTTAAATTTAAATTTACATTGAATTTAAATTTGAACAAAGCCTGCCAGGGGCAACGGCCCATTCGGGTCGAGGAAGGCTGCACAGAGGCAAGCGGGGAAAAGGCCACGGGAAAAGGGGAAATCCGTGGCCATCGTGGGAGCCCTGTACGGTCCGACGATCCGGCAATGGAAGCCGTAAACCCCTTTGTGGGCAGATCTACGCTGGCGAGATCGCCCTGTCAAGAAGGGAGTGATGATAGTGAAGCAGCGGCGTTCAGGAGAAGCAGCAAGCTCCCTCGATCGCCACCTCGGGCGGAAACTCAAGAGGCTTGGCAGAGCCAGGCGCCCTGCCATGAGCCGACTCCCAAGAGGATACGGGACCCATCCAGTCCTGCCAGTCCTCAAGGAGTGAAGCCTGCCAAAAAGAGCAGGGCAGCGGATGAAACCAGCCTAGCAGATATTCTAGAGCTTGGCAAGCTGCTGCAGGAGGTGTCCGTCAGGATGATGGACAAGACCACGCGACACATCACCGTCTCGACGAGGGAGATGTTTGCCAAAATGAAGGCACTCCACTCGAGTGTCCTTGAGGCAAGCAGAGCGGCCATCCAAGGGGGCGCGGACGGGCAGGAGAGGCTGGGAGCCGCAACCCGGTGCCCCAATTGCGTCCAAGAGTCAGGTCGAGCTGAGCGCGCGGAGAGCGCGGACAAGGGGCTGCAGACAACCACCGTGTGGAGGAGGGATGCAACAGCCCAAACGGAGCCGTGGCGCAGGCGAAGCCAGCCGGATGGCCCCGTCTTGCCCGCGTCGATAGCGGCCCCACCACCGGCACGCACAGCACATCGAAAGGGCCCGAAGGCGCCGCCGAAGCCCCCCAAGAACCCTCAGCGGGACGCAAAGGAAGCTGTGGCAACTCTTGCCCCCGCCAGGGAGCCCGAGAGCACACGCCACGAGAACGCCTGGGAAGTCGTTGCCAGGAAGCCGAAAACGGCGCGTCGCGCCCGCCCGGATGCGGTCATAGTACAGGCGAAGGGCAGGTCCTACAGCGAGGTACTCGCCTTGGTGACCAGGAGGGACGACAAGCAGCTGTCAGAGCTGGGGAGTTGCGTCTCCAAGGTTCGCCGAACCAACAATGGGAACCTGCTCCTTGAGGTTGCCAAAGGCAGCGCCGAGAGTGCGGAGAGCTTAAAAGAGAGCATCGAGAAAGAGCTAGGCGACTCGGCGTCTGTGCGCGCCACAACGGAGGACGACTCAGTGGTCATCTTGGAGATCCGTGGATTGGACACGATCACAACCAAGCAGGAGGTCTGCGCTGCGATCGCGGACCAGTTCAACCTCGAGGCTGGAAGGGTTAAATGCGAGGAATGCGCCGTGGCTACGCCGAAACCCAGACGGCGGTGGTCAGCTTGCCCGTCTCCCTGGGCAAAACTGTCCTTCAGCGCGGCAAAGTCCGGATAGGCTGGACCATCTGCAGGATCAGGGAGAGAGCAGGCCCACCTAGGTGCTTCAGATGCCTGGAAACAGGGCACATTGCCGTGCACTGCAAAAGCCCAGTTGACAGGAGTGGATGCTGCTTAAAATGCGGGGAGCAGGGACACAGGGAAGCCTCTTGCACTAAGGAGGCATCATGCTTCATCTGCTCAGCAGCCGGAAGGAAAGAGACGAGGCACCAGGCCGGCGGTAGAGACTGCCCAGGCTCTACAAGCGGGAACGAGATCCAGAGGCCCAGATGCGGTTGATTCAGCTCAACCTGAATCACTGCAGAGCAGCGCAGGATCTCCTGCGGCAGACGGTGCGCGAGCTAGGCTCGGAGGTGGCAATCCTCAGCGAGCCATACAGGACTGGTAGCGGCCGTGGCTGGGTCACCGACAGCACGGGCAGAGCGGCCCTGTGGCTGTGCGGAACGGAGGCGCCGGAGATGCGCGAAGTCAGAGCAGCCGAGGGCTTCGTACGAGCCAATGTGGGTGGCATCTGGCTGTATAGCTGCTACTTGGCACCAAGTCTCACGCTCGAGGCCTTCGGCAGGATCCTGGACGAGCTGAGCTGCGACTTGCGGGGACGAAGTAAGGTGGTCGTCGGGGGCGACTTCAACGCCTGGGCCGTGGAATGGGGCTCCCCTCAAACCAACGCCAGAGGCCGAGCAGTGCTGGAGTCCATTGCCTCTTTGGACGTGGTCCTGCTGAACGAAGGATCCCGGCACACCTTTAGCAGGGCGGGACCCGGTTCTGTGATCGACCTCACGTTCGCCAGCAGCGCGCTGGCCCGCCTAGCGCAATGGAGGGTCAGCGAGGCCTATACCGCCAGCGACCACGAAGCCATCGAGTGCTCGATTGGCATCGTAGGCCACACGAGGGGCACACAGCCACAGCCTAGGAAGGCCTTCCGCCAGGACACTTTCAGACCGCTGGTCTTTGCGAGCGCCCTTGAGGGCTTCTCGGCAGATGAGTCCGATGGGGCAAACGTGCTGGCCGAAAAGCTGGCGGAGGCAGTGGAAGGCGCCTGCAGTCGAAGCATGCTCCAAAGGAAGCCGTTCCGGAAGCACCACTCGCCGGTGTTCTGGTGGAGCGAGGAGATTGCGGAGCTGCGCCGCACCGCCCTTCGCACCAGAAGACTGATGCAGCGCGCTAGAGGCACCGCACGCCTCCCCGCATGCAGTGACAGATACAAAGCGGCCAAGAGGGAGCTTAAGACCGCCATCAGCAACAGCAAAAGGGAGTGCTTCCTGAAGCTGTGCGATGCCGCCGAAGAGGACCCGTGGGGAGGAGCCTACAAGATGGTGGTGAAGAGGCTCAATGCGGGAGGCAAAGCCCCGACCGACCCGGCAACGCTGGAGGGGATTATCAGTGTCCTGTTCCCGACGGGGCGGCAGATCGCGGACCCCCCGAGCATGGATGCAGGCGACGTCCACTGGGAGGCTGAAGTCCTCCAAGTCGGGAGGAAACTGCAGCCCAGGAAGGCACCCGGACTCGACGCGATCCCCAACAGAGCGACGAAGCTGGCACTATCGCTGCTGCCGGCGGAAGTAGCCAGCCTGTTCAACAGGTGCTTCCTGGAGGGGACGTTTCCCGACAGGTGGAAAAAGCAACGGCTGCTGCTGCTGGCCAAGCCTGGCAAGCCACCAGGAGAGGCATCTTCCTACAGGCCAATCTGCCTGCTGGACACGATAGGCAAGGTTTTCGAGAGGCTAATCGCTACTAGGCTGGGCCAGGCGATCGCAGCATCCGGTGGCCTCTCCCCGGAGCAATATGGCTTCACAAAGGGGAAGTCCACACTGGACGCCATCTCGAGGGTCGTGAGGGTGGTCGAGGATGCCATCGCAGGAGCCAGATGGAAAGGGGGGACGAAGTCCTACTGCCTGGTGGTCACTCTGGACATCAGGAACGCTTTCAACTCGGCAGACTGGGGCAGAACGCTTGAGTCCCTTAGGAACTTCAATGTTCCGGGATATCTGCTGAAGATAGCGCACAGCTATTTCAGCAACAGGGTGCTCCTCCTGGAGACTAGCATGGGTTCCAGGGCACACAAAGTCTCAGCCGGAGTCCCGCAGGGCTCCGTTCTGGGACCCCTGCTCTGGAATTCCATGTACGACGGAGTCCTACGGCTACCGATGCCAGCCAGTACCAACCTGGTGGGTTTCGCTGACGACGTGGCTATAGTGGTGGTAGCCAAGGAGCTGACCGCGGCGGAGGCTCGCGCGGATGCGGCCATACAGACCGTAGAGTCGTGGCTAGCGGTCGCAGGACTGGAGTTGGCGGCGCACAAAACCGAGGCCGTGCTGATCTCGAGCCGGAAGGTCGTGGAGACGGCCAGCGTGCGGGTCGGAGGGACCGCAATCCGGTCGCAGCGGGCAATCAAATACCTGGGAGTGTTCATCGACACGCGCCTGTCGTTTAAGGAGCACTTGGAGTATGCGCACAAAAAGGAGAGTGGGACAGCAGGAGCACTGTCCAGGATGCTCCCCAATACGAGAGGGCCCAAGCAGGCGACGAGGTTGCTGCTATCAACGGTGGTAACCTCGCAGATCTTGTACGCTGCGCCGGTGTGGTCGGAAGCCGCTAAGGTGAAGACCTACATGCGGGGTGTGGAGGCGACCTACAGGCTATGCGCTGTCAGGACAGCATCAGCGTTCCAGACCATCTCGGAGGACGCGGTGCTGGTCATCGCGGGACAAGTTCCGCTTACGGAGCTGGTAAGGGAGCGGAAGGAGACAGCCGTTGCCCCGACGACCAGTGGGTCGGATCAGCCAACCAGGGCCGAGCGTAAGATAGCCGCCAGGAGGTTAAGCATTGAGAGGTGGCAGGCCAGCTGGGACTCCTCGTCCAAGGGCCGCTGGACACACGTCCTCATACCGGACATCAAGCGCTGGGTGGAACGATCCCATGGAATGGTGGACTTCTACCTAACGCAGGTGCTAAGTGGCCAAGGATGCTTCCGCCAGTACCTGAAGCGGTTCGGCCACGAGACGGAGGACTGGTGCCCAGAATGCGGCACCGGCTTAGTGGAAGACGCGCGGCACGTGATCTTCGAGTGCCGGAGGTTCGGCCTCGAACGACAGGAGCTGGAGGCGGTAGCCGGATGCGCTATCAGCGAGGAAACGCTCGTCCCGAGAATGCTGGACGACCGGATAGTGTGGGAGGCAGCAGCCACCTTCACGGCGGGGGTGATGAAGCAGCTGAGGGCCCTGGAGCGTAGGCGGAAGGAGCAGCAGGAGTAAGGGGCCCGGCGTACGCGAAGCAATGCCAGGCGGTGATACCGCGTCCACGCACCCCCTTTTCCTTCCTTTTTTTCCCTCTTTCCCTACTGTTAGTATTGTTGTTAGTATCGTAAGCGTATCTGTACTAGGAAGTAAGGGAATAAATTATGAATACAAAAAACCCCTTTGCGATGAGACAGGCTCGTCCCGTATAGTTTTTTATTTCGAAGGGACCGGCATAATCTACACCAGTATGTGTGAAAAGGCGCGAGAAGGACATCCGTTCCTTCGGTAGCTCCCCCACGAGTTGCGTCTGCAACTTCTTCTTGTGGATGACACATACCTTGCATGAATAGATGACGGACTTGACCAAGTTCCTCACCCTTAGAATCCAGAATTTGGCCCGGACTAGGCGGATCATCAGCTGATTGCCACCGTGCAGCGTGATGCGATGCGTAAACTGGACGAGGAGTCGAGACAGATGGCAGTCGTACGGAAGGATTATAGGCCGTAACCCGGCCGCAGGCTCTCACAAGGCCTTGCAAATCTATGAATGGGTTCAGATTTTGAATCGGACTGGATGCCGGCACTGGTCGCTTTTGGCTTAAGCAGCCCATCTCAGAGAAGAAAAGTGTCTGCGCTGAGTGACGGAACTAGAAGACGTTCAGCCGACGTAATCTCATTAGCTGTCAGGTGCTGTTCGAACGGAAATTGAATCTTCCGCGCGCGCTGGATGAAGCGATAAACAAGCAAGGACTCGCAACGCCTTGTCGAGTGTGAAGAAACGCTCAAGAATATCTTCGAGGTCTTTGCAACCAAGCAGGACCGTGCCACCACAGCTGACTATCTGCACGGTCTTGAAGAGCTATACGCCGGCTAGCGAGATCCGCAGGGTTCTGCTCGCAGCGGACATGTGCCTACTTCTGCACGTCGGTGAACTGGATGATCTTGGTGACCCGGTTGGCCACGAAGGTTGTCCACTGACACGCTGGCTTCTGCAGCCAAGCGAGGACAATAGTCGAGTCCGTCCAACAGTATAGGGCGGCTGCGGCCCCTGGCAGCTTTTGAAGAACGGCGGTGCCATTTCAGACAACAACAAGGCCCCGCACAACTCTAGGCGCGGGAGCGATACCGTTTTGACCAGGGCCACTCGCGTCTTTGCGGTTATCGTCGACCCAACCTCGATACGGACGTCAATGGCGGCGCCGTACGCCTTCTGGGAAGCATCGCAAAACCCGGAGTAAATCTTTAGGAAGTGAACCCATCGCCAGAACGTCATCCACGTACATAAAGTACAGGATAATTTGGCTTGCTTGCGGATACCTGGACTCTTCGTCGTCAGCGAGCTGCTGTAGGACACGGATCGCTAGGAACGGGGCACAATTGACTCCGAAGGTGACCGTTTTTAATTCATAGTCGCGGATATCCCCATCGGGGTTCCGAAACAAAATACGTTGGAACGAAGTAGGGCTTGGGGTCTACCCAAATTTGCCGATACATCTTCTCGATGTCGGCGTGAAAGATGAGCCTAAGGTATCGCCACTTTAGGATTTGAATCGTTAGGTCGGATTGCAAGACTGGGCCCGCGTAAAGAATGTCGTTTAGACTGGTCCCGTTTGCGGACGGGCTAGATGCGTTGAAGACCACCTGCACCTTGGTAGTCATGCTTTCGGGATTGAACGCATGACGGCATGATGTGGAAGGTAGTAGGTAGCGGAACTGCTTGCGGGAGAGACCTCGGTCATGTGACCTAAGTAGATGTACTCCTGGATTACCGAGTCGTAGTGGGCCTTGCGACGAAGTCACCCGCTCGAGGAGCCATTTTTATGTAGATTTAAGTTTGTATATAATAGGTTAGGTTAGGGTAAGCATAGGTTAACGTTGTAAATAGTAGGGAATAGAGGATAGGGAGTAGGGACGTAGGCGTTGGCCGCCACCGCCCACACGCATCGGCCACACACATCGGCCTCACACACACACACACCGGCCATACACACCCCGGCCACACACACACCCGCCATACACACCGGCCACACACCGGCCACACTCCGGCAACACCGCCGGCAACATTGTCCAGCCAAGATCGGCAACATTGTTGAGGAACATCGGCCCGGGAGCGGGACGAAACGGTCCGCATCCCGGAGGACCGAATGGGAGCCGCGGGCCAAGAACGGCGAAGAGAGCATTCGGGGGGCAGAGGCCTACGACGCGCCACCTGCTCGCTCAAGAGAGAGCGAGAGGTAGATAGTGACGACCGAAGAACGGCTGGAACCTGGAACGGCGCGTGCCAATGATCTGGGCAGCGCTGCCGCCACGGGAGAGCCAAAAAGTAGGTCAAGGCGAGTTTTGAAAATCAAATTGCAAACACTCGCGATTTGGCCCCAGAGGAGAGCAGCAGCAAGTATTATTACAAGTGAAGAAAAAGGAAAGAGACGGAAGACCGGCAGCAGCAGCAAATACGATCGAGATTTCGGGGTGTGTAAATCTAAGTCAAAGTAAAGGAATAGAGTGGTAAAGGTAGAGCGAAGGGAACAATTAATAAAACTAAGATATTATAAATATGAGAATAAACCAAAAATGAAGCACTTGCTTTCGACTATTTTCTTGACCCATTCGTAGCCAATTGCATCACCCTCTGCTCCCCTCCTCCCCATGTCGGCGGCCGTTGGGTAATCCCAGGCGCCGAATTGGGCAGGACGGGAACAGGAGCGCCCCGCTGCTGAGATTAATTCCGGGCGCGGGCGGCGGCTGTTGGGTTTTCCCAAGCCAAGCCCAAGTCCAATCTTAATAGTGCGCCATTGGGACTAGCCCAGGCGCCCTCAGGCGAATCGCGAGTCACGGGGGATTTTTAGGGAAGGGGACGACGGCCCGCTGGGAATTAATTCCAGGCGGAGACGCCGCGCCGCGGCTGTCGGGTTCGGACCAGGCCGCGGGGTTAGGTGGGCGCGGGAGCAGACTGCTGGGCGATCCCGAGCCGGTTCCAATCTCTAGCGGAGGGTTCAGGCCGCTGGAAATTCCCGGCCGGTAGAAACTTGTCCCCCCCCCCGCGTGGGCAATCGGAAGTCGCAATTTCTAAGCTAAAACCCACTCCTAAAAATTCTTGCAAAATCCCGGCCTCTCTCATGTTCTGGCGTTTTCCAAAATATAAATTATTCTGGAAGAGACTCCGCTGAGTTCATATCTCGGCCGTAGTGCATCCTTACAGCCTTAACCTTACAGCCGCCACCTCCCAGTGGTGGCGGAGCTGATCTTGCTGCCGTAAGCGGACTTGGAGCGGTGGCGAACGGATTGCCGCGGTGCAGGAGGGTGTGGTGTCGGCTGTGGCATGTGAAGCAGCTATGCAGCGTGCAATGCCGCTGCTGGTGCCCTCGGGCAAAACAGTTTAGACATAGCTGCTTCCTTTTGATGTAATCAGAGCGCCCATCTACATCCAATTCCAGGAAGCGCGGACATAAGCGAATGGGATGGTTCTCCCTCGAACAGAGATCGCAACCCTTTTGGCCCGGAATCACTCGAGTCTTGTACAATTTGAGCCTCCGAGGGCGGCGGCAGGTACAGACCTAGGTAGAACTTGCCCGGAGTCATTAGGCTTGACGTCGTCGATGGCCCCCAGAGTGCGATGACGTTCTGTCAGGAAGTTATCCAACTCCTTCCATGTTGGGATTCGGCCTTATTATGAACGGATTGCTCCCACATGGAAAGTGTGACTTTGGGGAGCTTTGAGAAAATCATAAAAACCGGGAGACAGTCACAAGCCTCAACATTGATGGAGGAGATCTCTAGAGCTGTCAGACAACTCTGAATGGTGGCTTGCAGCTCCTTCAGCACGACTCCGGACTCTTGAAGAACAGCCTGGATGTTGAAAAGGATCTTCAACTGGCTGTTGACCAATAGCCGCCGGTTCTTAAAGCAGTCAGTGAGGCTTTGCCACGCCGCGACAAACCCCTCATGGGTAAGCGAAGCCTTAGAAACAATGGCGTGTGCGTCACCACTTGTTTTGGATAGCAAGTGGAACAACTTTTCTACGGTGAGCCGCGAGTTCTGGATGTAAATGGCCGTGAAAAAGTCTCTGTAGGTGGGCCACCGACGATAATCAGCCGCAAAGACCTCGGTACCCACTGGCGGTACCCGGCAGCCTGTCGACGGGAGCGTGAGAACAATGTTAGGTTGCCTTAGGCTTTAAAAAAGGCGTCCGCGGAGATGCGGATTGAGATCTGTCCACACGAATGGTTTGGATCGGACGCGACTTTTTATCGTCTTCCGTGGGCATTCTTAGATTAAAATTCGCTGGTCAGCGCTTGTCGACTGTATGCCTCGTACGAAGCGGTGGCCGGTCACACTAATGTGCTGGGAACGGCGAGATTGTGGATAAAATGCGCTTACAAGGACTAGTTGGAAACTCGGTGCAGACGTCGAAGGGACAGTCGTGTGCGGCACGATCTGTATGTGGAGGAAAAAGAAACGGCAAAAACCCAAAAGGAAAAGAGGTTTGATGTGATTGCAGGCGGATGGCGCCTGATGCGGAGTAGACACAGCGTTGGAATCACGGAAAATGAAAAAGTATCGAAAAGTCCGTGCTCGTTCAGAAGAAGCGGATGACAATCTATATGTGTAAAATGATATATGTATAGAATCCTCAATTATTTTTGAAATAAATATATAAATAATTAATTGTTTATAGGTATACTCGATCAAATTGAATCCTCAATTATTTTCGAAATTAAATGTTGCGGAGCCGGAAAGGTGGAATTCGGCTGCTCCCCGATCGAAAAAATAATAATTAAACACTATGTAGTATTTGTTCCACTAAATTCTTTTAAATTTACTTAGCCGGACGGATGGAATTAAAAAAACTCTGCGCTTTGTTGTTGTTGGAGCGGGAAAAAAGTTCACTGGGTTACGCCGACGGCAAAGCAGTGCGTAAGTCACCAGAAAAAAAAACAAAGCAACACAACAAAAACAAACCTCGGCGCTGAGGCGGCTGAATTAAATTTATTGGAACACGGATTTTAAGTGAACTTTTATATTCGTGGGTTTATTATTAGTTTTATTTATTTCTAAAATCGGAGGCAGAAAATATATTGGAATATATGTATGTATGTATGTATGGGAATGCATTCACAGCGGAGCGTTCATAAGTGGACTGTATATAACTGGGGGAAAGGAAGTGTTATGCGTTGCAAAAAAATTACACTGATTGGAAAAAAATATTGCGACAGCGGCGGACTGTTCGGCGAATTTGGAAATTTCCGGAACTAATTCACACTGGCTGGCCAATATTAATTATGCCTTCTTTTCTTCACCGCAAAATCTCACTGTTCACTTGCGAATTTTTCGCGGATTAATTGAACCAAAAAAATGGTGCACAATTGTCATGAGTGTATGTGTGTATGTATGCATATGGATGCACATATGCCTCGACCGTTGGCAAGCGAATGGACAACGGGGAGGCCGAAATCGGCGAGGAATATGGCGCACACAAAACGGGGACGGATGGAAAATTTTTCAGAGATTGAAGGCGAAGTAGAATGGAAATCATCAAACTGCCGTTTTGTCGAAAAACTCGGACTTGAAACTGACACGGAAGGAAAAACAAATCTTACAGCAGTGTGAACGAAATTTAATGTATGGACCACTGCTGAAGACCGGCAGCGAGACGAAGACGGAGAAATGTCGTACTTATGGGGCGTATGGTAATTTCAAAGGGCACAATCGCATGTATTTAATTCCGCTTCATACATTGAACTAACTTAACTTAACATAAGGGCCGGGCTCCCGACCGATAAGCTCAGCTTAACAGTACGGGAGCGGGCCCGAGTGGCGGAAAGCAAAGCGCGAGAGCGAGAGCAGCGACGGCAGACCCGAGGACCTGAGCACAAAGGGGTGAGCGGTGGAGGGATGCTCTTAAAGTTCGGTGAGCCAAGGCGGCACAGTGGGCCACTCACCTAAACAAATATCAAAAGCAAAACTAAACAATAAAATTTGAATTAATCAACCAAATACGTTAGGTACACTACAGATTATATCGAATATACTAAAGAAATATATTTTTTCAAACACATTTGGTATTCTATATGGTATATTTAAAATTCTCGAGTTAAATATATATCAGAAACGCCTTGACCTATTTTTTTGAAATTCTATATATACATTCAGTAGGTCTGAAAATCGGCTATCATCAAGCGGTTCACAGCTCTCATCGCTCTTGTGATTTCTGCTGCTCAAGTTCTAACACTTGTGCTCTTCTGTTCTCTCTCTCTCTCTCTTGCTTTTTTGGTACTGATAGAGTTGCACAGTGGTTCTAGGGTTTGTCTGTAATATAAAGAACTGCCCAAAAAATGTTTCGTTGTGCGAAGCTTTGAATCGGACGTGTTTCCTATCGCTCCACCTTTACTCGAAGTTTTCACCGAATAATTCTATTCCACATAATCCAATTTTTTGGTAGTTGGTCAGTGTTTTGGTGCTCGTTATTCACCAATAACATTTGAATCATTTCAAATAAAGGCAGTGACTTTAATCTCTGCTAATTATTTCGGTTTTAATTATCATCCATCCCCTCTGCCTTTTTCTTCTGTGCTGTGCGTTTACTGCTTATTGCTGCACTCGTCTCAACATTGTTGTTGGTGCAAGCGTTCTGCATACCGCGAACAATCACACAACCTACTGTGTTTGTGGCGCCAAGATAAAAGCTCTTTTTTATTCTCGCTCGATCTTTGTTTTGATCGTTTCCTTCGCCGCGCGAATTCAATACGATCCCTTGTGTTTCCTAAAATTCGCTTGCTTTTTACGAATTCTTACAATAAAACTCAACGACACCATGGCTTCTTGTTGTGTTACTGAATGCCCTAATGGCCGCAAAATAACTTCGCTGCAGGCCACTGTCTTCTGTTGGCTCTGTGATAATACCGCCCACCCTGGCTGTACTGATCTTGGTCACCGCTGATCTTGGTCACCGCTTACGCGACCACGCCGGATTGGATTGGACGTGCCCGAGCTGCCTACATGTCAAATCCGATATGAGAACTTTTATGCGGCAAACTCATCTTGAGTTTCAGTCCCTTTCGACTGGATTCAGGGAACTCTCAAGTCGCTTCCTTAAGGCGGAATCCCACTTCAAAAATCGGAAATTGCTAAGTTCTTCGTCTAATAACAACTTGTGTACTATGCCTAATGCTTCTTTGCAAGTTCCAGACCCTGCTACCCCCCTTATGCAGTTCAGCCCTCAAAACATATCCAGTGATATCAAATCGGCTGTGACCGATGTTTCCTGCGATGCTGCCTCATCTGAGCCAACTCAAAGCGCGGCTCTGTGCTCTCTACTCACTGACGTCGCCGAACCCTCAACTCAACAGCCTGTCTATGCTGACCTGGCCTCCACGTCGCGTGCTGCCCCCGTTAATGTCTTGTCGTCATCTTGGAATACCGGCGGTATCAATCTCGTCGTCTCCAATCTCCTCGCCCGGACCACAACGCTCTACAATCTCAGCGCTCAGCGAAAACCGTCACCATTGGCCGGCGTCGCTCCTAGGAAGTTCGTCTTTGTTTCCCGTCTTAACCCTGGTGCTTCTGAAACCGATGTTAAGTCCCATCTGAGCAGCAAGTTGAATGTTTCTGGTACCGAATTTACCGTCTCAAAGTTCAATTTTAAACAGAGACGTGATATCGTCGTTTAAAATTGCGTTTCCTGATGGTCTTTTGGATAGGGTCCTTGATCCCTCCGTATGGCCTGAACATGCCATAGTTCATGAATTCGTAAACAAAATTAATCCTCGGGCTCGTTCGCCTCAGACTCCCTCAGCTTTGCCTTCAAAAAACTGATCGACTCGTTTTCCATCCACTATCAAAATGTTCGTAGTTTGCTGGGGAAACTTAGTAAATTACACGTTAATAGTGTTTCTTTTGATGCTGACGTAATTCTTTTTACGCAAACGTGGCTTAACTCCTCTGTCTGTGATTCTGAACTCTTTGCTGGCAACTACGTTGTCTACAGGCACGACCGTCCATCGCGCATCGGCGGCGGTGTTCTTATCGCCGTCAAATCCTGCCTTGCCTCAAATTTGGCCCCGATAATTAATCTTGACTGCACTTTGGAGTTTGTTGCTGTTCTCATTCAAGTCTTTGACTATGTTGTCTATGTTTCATGCTCGTACATTCCACCTAGGTCTGACTTCGACATCTACAATCAGCACCTATCCTTAATTCAAAACATCCACTCGACTCTGAATGCTAATGACCACCTTATCGCTCTGGGGGACTTCAATCTCCCTCTCATATCCTGGATACCCTCACCTGACTCTAATGTTCTAATTCCCTCTGTCCCTCATGACTTATTGACCTTTATTTAGGTCAATTAAACTATATCATGAACAGTTGTGACAAAATCTTGGACCTAATTTTTGTTTCTGACTTCGCCAATGCTTCTGTCTCTCGAATCGATCCTCTCTCTTGTCCCGAAGATGTTTACCACCCTACCATAAAGCTAATACTTGAAGCCTCGGCTCCTTTATTGCCTTGTGCTGCTACAGAGCCAGCTACGTTTCGCTGCTTCCGCAAAGCCAACTTCATTGACATGAATGCACATTTATCTTTAATTGACTGGACCTTTTTGGATAATACTGACGACCCCCTTGACTTGATCGAACGCTTCTATGACAATTTATATTCTTGTTTTGATTTGTTTGTCCCATCACTTCCCTCTCTTGTTATTTTACACAAGCCTCCCTGGCTTACATTTCGTCTTTCGTATTTAAAAAATGTTAAATCCTGACTTTTTAAAAAATTCTGTCGAACTGGACTACAAGCCGACCATGCCAGATATTTGGTAGCTCGCTCTGACTTCTTGACTCATAATACCGAATGCTATAAGGACCACTTGAATCGGTGTAAAAGTGAATTTCAGACTAATCCGAAGCAATTTTATGCTTTCGTCAATTCAAAGCGCAAATTGCAGCTTTTCCCCTCCCGTCTTTATTTTAAATCCGAGTCTGCTTCCTCTGATCTTAATATTGCTAACCTATTCGCAAAATTTTTCCAGACTACGTACTCTTCTACCTGTTTTGACATTACATCCTTGTACAAATACTCTTTTCCGCATTTCAACTACATTTTCATGCCCACAATCACGAAAGACGATGTTCTTCGGAACCTGAGATCCCTCAAGCCATCCTTTTCTGCTGGTCCCGATTATGTGCCTAGTTGTGTTTTGAGAAACAGTGCCAATGCGTTATGTAGTCCTTTGTCAAAGCTTTTTCAAATGTCTCTAAATTTTTCGTTCTTTCCTGACAAGTGGAAAGAATCATTCATAATTCCCCTTAATAAAAAAGGAAATAAGTCTAATATTGAGAATTATAGAGGCATTGCTAAACTTAGTGCGATTCCCAAATTTTTCGAACTCGTAATTAATGGTCAACTACAACACCAATGCAGTTCACTTATGTCCTCCTCGCAGCATCGTTTTATGAAACAGAGATCTACCACAACCAACCTTCTGGAGTTCTGTGCTGTTATCAGAAATTCTTTTAAAGATAATATCCAGACAGACGTTATCTTCACTGATTTTAGTAAAGCGTTCGACTCAGTAAATCACCAGTTATTACTGAAAAAACTCTATTTATTAGGCTTCCCCCCTTTGTTGTCCGGCTGGATTGCAACATATCTTTCTAACCGCACTCAGAGAGTTGCTTTTAAGGGTGCGTTTTCCGATACTGTGCACGTTACTTCTGGCGTTCCGCAAGGGAGCCATCTCGGACCTCTTCTTTTTGTACTTTTTATCAACGACTTGCCTGATGTTGTTGCTCATTCCCAGGTGATGATGTACGCCGATGATGTAAAATTATGCTTGCCTCTAACAAACTCATCGTCACATATGCTTCTACAAACAGATCTGAACAACATGGAATCTTGGTGCTCCAACAATTTGTTGGTTCTCAACAACTCAAAATGCAAATTCATGTCTTTTTATCGGAAAAACTGCTTTCTCGCCAATTACTCTCTAGGGACGGGCGGACTTGAACGCAGCCATTCAGTTACAGACCTTGGAGTTTTGTTTACCCACAATTTAAACTTCAATAATCACATCAGCGTAATTGTTGGCAAGGCTAAGGGCGTCTTTGCCTTTGTTAAGCGCTGGTCTAAAGAATTTGACGATCCCTATACCACTAAACTCCTATTCATCTCTCTTGTTCGGCCCATTCTTGAATACTGCTCGTGTGTATGGTCTCCCCAGTACGCGAAGTATCAGGACCTTATTGAATCGGTACAGAAACAATTCCTTTTGTTCGCTCTTCGTGGCTTAAACTGGGATCAACACCGTCGTCTACCGGCTTACATGGATAGACTGCGGCTTTTAGGCCTGCCCTCGTTGAAGAACCGTCGGACCTGCCATGGAGTGATGTTCATGCATAAACTTATTCACGGTCATATCACTTCCATCTATCTTCTCAACCTCGTTAGGCTCTCGGTCCCTTGTAGGCCTTCCCGTCATTTTCGTCCCATTGCCCTTGATTTTTGTAAGTCTAACTTCGAGAGGTACGGGTCTTTTCGTGTTTTATGTTCTTTGTAAAATGAATTTTATCACTTGTTAAATGTTGAGATGTCCTTAGATTCTAATTCAAACGCTGTATTACAATACCTATCCATACCTCGGCCCAGCTGATGCGAGTCGGAGCACATCTTTAAAAAACACTCCCTTCCTCGGCCTGAGGTAAGGGTAGGGTCTTTATATATTTTCTCAATAAATAAATAAATAAATAAAAAAATACCAGCCCAATTTTCATTGCTGGCTTTGCGATGCATTAGTCCATGCTAAGTACATCGAGATGACAAGTCGAATAGCTGACGCAGTGTCCAGCAAAAAGGGCCTGCGTTATTGTTGTGAGGCCTGTCGACCGGTTGAGAAGGAAATATCATCCTTTATGCGTCAGACCAGGAGTGGATTTTCTGAGATCATGGCCACTTTTCGCAGGGCGAATGACCTGTTCTCCGCGCTAGATGCTCAATTTAATAGTAGGAAGCTATTAAATGAGTCGCCGAAACGCAAAAAATCCCCCACTCTCCGTCGCCACAGCTCCTGGTCCCCGTTCCAATGGTTCTGAGATCAGGAAGAGAAAAGATTCGGTAACCAAATCGGTCGCTGGAGTATCGGCAGCCTTTTTACATAAACTTATTCACGGTGATGTGGAGAGCCCCCACCTGCTAGGCCAGCTCAATTTCCATGTTCCCCGTCTTTCATCTAGATCTTTTTTTCCATTAGTAGTTAACTACTGTAGGCGTGGGTTTGAAGTACATGAACCCTCTTAGTGTTTTATATACTGATTAGTAGTATTGAAGGTATTGAAAGCCTTCAAAAACTAAAAACTGTCTTGCTTGTAGTACTAGCCCGTACTGTATCCTAATCTTACCTCGTTGTATTCTTTTTTTTTCTCTAGATAGCTGGTACGCGTTTCGTGCCGTTCGTTACACGGCTGCGCCGGCTCGGTTGGTTTTGCGGGAGGTGGGCGTGGGACTAACTCGAAAACAAGAAAAAAGAAAAAATAATAATAATCACTTTGTTTTGGTACAGTCAGCTTGTGAACAGTAATCTCGGTTGTATAGGATCATCTGAACGACTTTCTTCTTAACAAAATGCAAATAAGACGAAGGGGGGCGAATTTGAGCAGTAGTGCGGTGAGATCAAGAATCATGCGCAGAAAAAAATCCGAAAGAACGGATAAAGAAATCCAACTAGAAAATGCAACTGTTCGCAATAACATGGCCCAATTGATCATTTATTATAATCATTTAAGAATGTTAATTGGTGATATGGACACGGAATGTCTGTACTGCAGTTGCACTTAAATTAAAAAATTGGCCAGCATTCATGTGTTGCAACTACCTGCAATAGAAATACCATCTGAACCATTGAATAGTTTCCTGAACGGTACAAATCCAAGAGCTAATGTATTCTTGAAGTCAATTCAAAAATGTAAATTATGTTTTTAAATGATTTCGTTTGGAGCAACTGAAATAGTTTGGAATACCATTGCTAATGGACAAATGTATGATTAAATAGACTCATTGCTGCCAATGTGGCTTTAACAAGATTGACTCAATTTGTGCCAGACGCATAGTTGTCGAACTTAATGCTTTAATAAATGAGCACACTAAGTTGTTGAAAATATACAAATGCCACATGCACAGATTACAAAGTAATAATCACTCAATTGTCATTAATCCTGATAAAACACCAGCTGGAGAGCATAATCGTAGATTCAATGCACCTCTTCTTTATGATGTTGCTGGAATCATCATTGCAAATCGTACAGGTACATGAGAAAATGTGATTCGAACACGAAATAATAATCTTCAGTGATCGTACAGGTCCACGTTAAATTGTGATTCGTTGGAGAAATAAAAATCGTTATTTCATTGCTGATAAGCAGCCTTCGAATTCGGACTCTAACGTCGGCAGCTGGAGGATTCCGGGGCACTCGTCCAGTCTCCGCTACGGAAGCATTCCGGGTGCAGAAAAACGAGTCTTAAAGAACAATAGGCCGCTGCCGCCAGAGAATTCCGGGTGAAGGGGCGTGGCTGCTGGAGCAATGAACCGCATGCTTCCCATATTGGCACCTCCCCGCCGCAGTTAGAGATTTTCGGACAGCAGGGAGGCGGAGCAGGCTACATGGCAGAATCTACGACCGACGATCTTCGTCTTAAAGGTGGTAGTAAGTTTAATAAAGTTGTCTACTGTCACCTTGAAGGCTAAGACATGATCGGTTTTGGAAGTAAAAGTAGTTGAAATGGAAGTCATGGTTGCTGGAAAGGGTCTGAACTAAGGTCTTGGTCGTTGTTAATAGTGAGTGGAATACTCTGAATCAGCTTGTAGACAAAAAAAAACAATACAGGTAAGGGTTGCACGACAGCTGGATAAATTGATAAATTAAATATTTCATAATGTAGTCTACTCCGGTCGTTGAAGGCTACGTCTATGATTAACTTACGGACCAGTTGTGAAAGGACGTAATCAATCTTAACACAAGTCCATCCTAAAGATGGAGAAAGATTTGCTGTTCCATTCAAGAGTTCCCCCTTTCCTGAATCATCCAGTTTATAACTGTGTCAAAATGGTTGTAGGAAATACATCTCTTGATAAGAACAGCTCTGCCTCCTAGGAGAGATTCACTTGGGTGATCAGTTCTGAAATTCTTAAAGCCAGCATAATATATATGTTATGTTGTTGAGTAAAAACAAGCAACTTATTTGCAATTGGTATCATTGGGATCTAACTCACAGGTCACTAGGGCGCTGCGATTAGAATTTTTTAGAAAGAAGAAGTTTGGTGACCGCCTTGAACAATTTGGGAATTCCCTAAGCTTCTAAGAAGTCGTAGGCTGAAAAACAGGAACAGAGGAACAGAGAGGTGACCTCGTTA
>JAWNOA010000147.1:0-10000 GCA_035046345.1 Drosophila birchii | reverse complement strand
TATTTTATTTATTTTATTTATTTTATTTATTTTATTTATTTTATTTATTTTATTTATTTTATTTATTTTATTTATTTTATTTATTTTATTTATTTTATTTATTTTATTTATTTTATTTATTTTATTTATTTCCGTTATTTATTTAATTAATTTCCTTCAGTTTATTTTATCCTCCGATATATTTAATTTGCGCAGGACCTCCTATTTTTCACAGGATTCTATTTAATTTCGCGGCGTTTTAATTTTTTCAATTTTCCGATGTTTATTCAACGATGAGTATTCTCTGAGTGTGTTCATACAAATAAAAGGGCCAGTATATAAATTGGTTCCCGCCCTGATGGCGGCGCAACCAAGACCGAAAATCATTAATAAGAGAAAATATGTATAAGCATGTATATAAGCATGTGTATGTATATGTATGTACATACCCGATCGTCCGATCTGCACGTGCAGCGGCGGTTCTCTCTGTTCTGCCGACGTCGGCGCAGGCAGCGACACAAAATCTTTCTTATTGACTAAAAATGCAACTTTGGTGCCCTGTTTTGCCGAAGCTCTACTATTTGTCCCCTGAATGGAATTTTCCATCACCTTCTCCTCTTCCCATTGTCTTTTGTTAACGGCCCGAAAAAACAAGGCGCCGTTGTGGCGGCTGCATGTGCATCGCAAATTTGGAAGTTTCTGGCAATTTCTAGTCTTTACATATGCATGCATATGCGTACGTATGTATATGTTTTTCACCGCTAAAAATCTCTTGTTCGGCTGGCGGGGCTTTAATCCGCCTTAGTAAGGATACTTACATCTCCCCATGTCGTGACGAGTCCTTGTACGGGCGCCATCTGTAAGGATGCAAAGGCCGAGATATGAACTCAGCGGCCCAGAGTCCCTTCCAGAATATTTTATATTTTGGAAACGCCAGAACATGAGCGAGGCCGAGATTTTGCAAGAATTTTTAGGGGTAGGTTTTCGGCTTAGAAACTGCGATTTCCAATTGCCCACGCTAGGCGTTACAAAATTTCTACCGGCCGGGAATTTCCAGCAGCTTGAACCCTCCGCTAGAGACTGGAACCGGCTCGGGATCGCCCAGCAGCCTGCTCCCGCGCCCACAACAACCCAAACCTAACCCCGTGGCCTGGTCCGAACCCAATAGCCGCGGCGCGCCGGTTCCGCCTGGAATTAATTCCCGGCGGCCGTCGCCCCCTTTCTCTTAAGATTCCCCCGTGACTCGCGATTTGCCTGAGGGCGCCCGGGCCAATCCCTATGACGCTCCCTTAGATTGGACAAGCGGCTTGGGGAAACCCAACAGCCGCCGCCCGCGCCCGGAATTATTTATTTTATTTATTTTATTTATTTTATTTATTTTATTTATTTTATTTATTTTATTTATTTTATTTATTTTATTTATTTTATTTATTTTATTTATTTTATTTATTTTATTTATTTTATTTATTTTATTTATTTTATTTATTTTATTTATTTTATTTATTTTATTTATTTTATTTATTTTATTTATTTTATTTATTTTATTTATTTTATTTATTTTATTTATTTTATTTATTTTATTTATTTTATTTATTTTATTTATTTTATTTATTTTATTTATTTTATTTATTTTATTTATTTTATTTATTTTATTTATTTTATTTATTTTATTTATTTTATTTATTTTATTTATTTTATTTATTTTATTTATTTTATTTATTTTATTTATTTTATTTATTTTATTTATTTTATTTATTTTATTTATTTTATTTATTTTATTTATTTTATTTATTTTATTTATTTTATTTATTTTATTTATTTTATTTATTTTATTTATTTTATTTATTTTATTTATTTTATTTATTTTATTTATTTTATTTATTTTATTTATTTTATTTATTTTATTTATTTTATTTATTTTATTTATTTTATTTATTTTATTTATTTTATTTATTTTATTTATTTTATTTATTTTATTTATTTTATTTATTTTATTTATTTTATTTATTTTATTTATTTTATTTATTTTATTTATTTTATTTATTTTATTTATTTTATTTATTTTATTTATTTTATTTATTTTATTTATTTTATTTATTTTATTTATTTTATTTATTTTATTTATTTTATTTATTTTATTTATTTTATTTATTTTATTTATTTTATTTATTTTATTTATTTTATTTATTTTATTTATTTTATTTATTTTATTTATTTTATTTATTTTATTTATTTTATTTATTTTATTTATTTTATTTATTTTATTTATTTTATTTATTTTATTTATTTTATTTATTTTATTTATTTTATTTATTTTATTTATTTTATTTATTTTATTTATTTTATTTATTTTATTTATTTTATTTATTTTATTTATTTTATTTATTTTATTTATTTTATTTATTTTATTTATTTTATTTATTTTATTTATTTTATTTATTTTATTTATTTTATTTATTTTATTTATTTCCGTTATTTATTTAATTAATTTCCTTCAGTTTATTTTATCCTCCGATATATTTAATTTGCGCAGGACCTCCTATTTTTCACAGGATTCTATTTAATTTCGCGGCGTTTTAATTTTTTCAATTTTCCGATGTTTATTCAACGATGAGTATTCTCTGAGTGTGTTCATACAAATAAAAGGGCCAGTATATAAATTGGTTCCCGCCCTGATGGCGGCGCAACCAAGACCGAAAATCATTAATAAGAGAAAATATGTATAAGCATGTATATAAGCATGTGTATGTATATGTATGTACATACCCGATCGTCCGATCTGCACGTGCAGCGGCGGTTCTCTCTGTTCTGCCGACGTCGGCGCAGGCAGCGACACAAAATCTTTCTTATTGACTAAAAATGCAACTTTGGTGCCCTGTTTTGCCGAAGCTCTACTATTTGTCCCCTGAATGGAATTTTCCATCACCTTCTCCTCTTCCCCTTGTCTTTTGTTAACGGCCCGAAAAAACGAGGCGCCGTTGTGGCGGCTGCATGTGCATCGCAAATTTGGAAGTTTCTGGCAATTTCTAGTCTTTACATATGCATGCATATGCGTACGTATGTATATGTTTTTCACCGCTAAAAATCTCTTGTTCGGCTGGCGGGGCTTTAATCCGCCTTAGTAAGGATACTTACATCTCCCCATGTCGTGACGAGTCCTTGTACGGGCGCCATCTGTAAGGATGCAAAGGCCGAGATATGAACTCAGCGGCCCAGAGTCCCTTCCAGAATATTTTATATTTTGGAAACGCCAGAACATGAGCGAGGCCGAGATTTTGCAAGAATTTTTAGGGGTAGGTTTTCGGCTTAGAAACTGCGATTTCCAATTGCCCACGCTAGGCGTTACAAAATTTCTACCGGCCGGGAATTTCCAGCAGCTTGAACCCTCCGCTAGAGACTGGAACCGGCTCGGGATCGCCCAGCAGCCTGCTCCCGCGCCCACAACAACCCAAACCTAACCCCGTGGCCTGGTCCGAACCCAATAGCCGCGGCGCGCCGGTTCCGCCTGGAATTAATTCCCGGCGGCCGTCGCCCCCTTTCTCTTAAGATTCCCCCGTGACTCGCGATTTGCCTGAGGGCGCCCGGGCCAATCCCTATGACGCTCCCTTAGATTGGACAAGCGGCTTGGGGAAACCCAACAGCCGCCGCCCGCGCCCGGAATTATTTATTTTATTTATTTTAAGTATTTTATTTATTTTATTTATTTTATTTATTTTATTTATTTTATTTATTTTATTTATTTTATTTATTTTATTTATTTTATTTATTTTATTTATTTTATTTATTTTATTTATTTTATTTATTTTATTTATTTTATTTATTTTATTTATTTTATTTATTTTATTTATTTTATTTATTTTATTTATTTTATTTATTTTATTTATTTTATTTATTTTATTTATTTTATTTATTTTATTTATTTTATTTATTTTATTTATTTTATTTATTTTATTTATTTTATTTATTTTATTTATTTTATTTATTTTATTTATTTTATTTATTTTATTTATTTTATTTATTTTATTTATTTTATTTATTTTATTTATTTTATTTATTTTATTTATTTTATTTATTTTATTTATTTTATTTATTTTATTTATTTTATTTATTTTATTTATTTTATTTATTTTATTTATTTTATTTATTTTATTTATTTTATTTATTTTATTTATTTTATTTATTTTATTTATTTTATTTATTTTATTTATTTTATTTATTTTATTTATTTTATTTATTTTATTTATTTTATTTATTTTATTTATTTTATTTATTTTATTTATTTTATTTATTTTATTTATTTTATTTATTTTATTTATTTTATTTATTTTATTTATTTTATTTATTTTATTTATTTTATTTATTTTATTTATTTTATTTATTTTATTTATTTTATTTATTTTATTTATTTTATTTATTTTATTTATTTTATTTATTTTATTTATTTTATTTATTTTATTTATTTTATTTATTTTATTTATTTTATTTATTTTATTTATTTTATTTATTTTATTTATTTTATTTATTTTATTTATTTTATTTATTTTATTTATTTTATTTATTTTATTTATTTTATTTATTTTATTTATTTTATTTATTTTATTTATTTTATTTATTTTATTTATTTTATTTATTTTATTTATTTTATTTATTTTATTTATTTTATTTATTTTATTTATTTTATTTATTTTATTTATTTTATTTATTTTATTTATTTTATTTATTTTATTTATTTTATTTATTTTATTTATTTTATTTATTTTATTTATTTTATTTATTTTATTTATTTTATTTATTTTATTTATTTTATTTATTTTATTTATTTTATTTATTTTATTTATTTTATTTATTTTATTTATTTTATTTATTTTATTTATTTTATTTATTTTATTTATTTTATTTATTTTATTTATTTTATTTATTTTATTTATTTTATTTATTTTATTTATTTTATTTATTTTATTTATTTTATTTATTTTATTTATTTTATTTATTTTATTTATTTTATTTATTTTATTTATTTTATTTATTTTATTTATTTTATTTATTTTATTTATTTTATTTATTTTATTTATTTTATTTATTTTATTTATTTTATTTATTTTATTTATTTATTTAATTAATTTCCTTCAGTTTATTTTATCCTCCGATATATTTAATTTGCGCAGGACCTCCTATTTTTCACAGGATTCTATTTAATTTCGCGGCGTTTTAATTTTTTCAATTTTCCGATGTTTATTCAACGATGAGTATTCTCTGAGTGTGTTCATACAAATAAAAGGGCCAGTATATAAATTGGTTCCCGCCCTGATGGCGGCGCAACCAAGACCGAAAATCATTAATAAGAGAAAATATGTATAAGCATGTATATAAGCATGTGTATGTATATGTATGTACATACCCGATCGTCCGATCTGCACGTGCAGCGGCGGTTCTCTCTGTTCTGCCGACGTCGGCGCAGGCAGCGACACAAAATCTTTCTTATTGACTAAAAATGCAACTTTGGTGCCCTGTTTTGCCGAAGCTCTACTATTTGTCCCCTGAATGGAATTTTCCATCACCTTCTCCTCTTCCCCTTGTCTTTTGTTAACGGCCCGAAAAAACGAGGCGCCGTTGTGGCGGCTGCATGTGCATCGCAAATTTGGAAGTTTCTGGCAATTTCTAGTCTTTACATATGCATGCATATGCGTACGTATGTATATGTTTTTCACCGCTAAAAATCTCTTGTTCGGCTGGCGGGGCTTTAATCCGCCTTAGTAAGGATACTTACATCTCCCCATGTCGTGACGAGTCCTTGTACGGGCGCCATCTGTAAGGATGCAAAGGCCGAGATATGAACTCAGCGGCCCAGAGTCCCTTCCAGAATATTTTATATTTTGGAAACGCCAGAACATGAGCGAGGCCGAGATTTTGCAAGAATTTTTAGGGGTAGGTTTTCGGCTTAGAAACTGCGATTTCCAATTGCCCACGCTAGGCGTTACAAAATTTCTACCGGCCGGGAATTTCCAGCAGCTTGAACCCTCCGCTAGAGACTGGAACCGGCTCGGGATCGCCCAGCAGCCTGCTCCCGCGCCCACAACAACCCAAACCTAACCCCGTGGCCTGGTCCGAACCCAATAGCCGCGGCGCGCCGGTTCCGCCTGGAATTAATTCCCGGCGGCCGTCGCCCCCTTTCTCTTAAGATTCCCCCGTGACTCGCGATTTGCCTGAGGGCGCCCGGGCCAATCCCTATGACGCTCCCTTAGATTGGACAAGCGGCTTGGGGAAACCCAACAGCCGCCGCCCGCGCCCGG
This sequence comes from Drosophila birchii, assembly GCA_035046345.1. Lineage (NCBI taxonomy): Eukaryota > Metazoa > Arthropoda > Insecta > Diptera > Drosophilidae > Drosophila > Drosophila birchii. Next base: position 3,731 of record JAWNOA010000147.1, on the reverse strand, counting down.
AATTAATCTCTATTCCCGTGTTGCCCAATTCGGCGCCTGGGATTGCCTAACGGCCGCCGACATGGGAAAGAGGGGAGCAGAGGGTGGTAGGAGTGGCAGCGAATGAAATGAGAAAATATTCAATAACCAGTATATTCATTGTAGTTTTATTTACACCTCTTTTATTTTTTTACAACTTAATTAATTTTCTTTCGCTATAATTTTCCCCACTCTTTCCATTTCCTTTATTCTTAATTTGCCGAGTTTTCTCGCCCGCAAATATACTTGCATAAAAATTTCACTCACCGAATTGTAATTCTCCAGCTAGTTATGTCGCTGATACTGCTGATCTTTCGTCTCCTTTTTTTCCTCTTGTTTTCACACACTTCTGCGCGCACGCACTTTGAATCTCAACTAATTGCTGCTGCTCCTGTTAAAGGCCAAACCGCGAGTAATTGTAAAACTCGCCCTGACCTAATTCTGCCTCTCCCGTGGCGGCAGCGCTGCCGCGATCGCTGGCACGCGCCGTTCCGGGTTCCACCTGTTCTTTTCTGTCATTATCTGCCTCTCACTCTAGCTTGAGCGGGCAGGTGGCGGATCTGCATTCCGCTGCTCTGTCGCCGCCCGCGTCGTAGGCTTCTGCCCCTGACGCTCTCTCTCTCTCCCTCCGCCGCTCTTGTCCCGCGGCTTCCATTGGTCCTCCGGGATGCGGACCGTTCCGTCCGCTCCCGGGCCGTTGTTCCGCAACAATGTTGCTGCTCCCGGCTAGCCAATTGTTGCTAGCCGATGTTGCCGGCGATGCTGCCGGCTGATATTGCCGGCTGATATTGCCGGCTGATATTGCCGGGAAGCGTTGCCGGTGTATGGCCGGTGTGTGTGGCCGGTGTGGGCGTGGCCGGTGTGTGTGGCCGGTGTGGGCGTGGCCGGTATGGGCGTGGCCGGTGGGCGGCCAACGCCTACGTCCCTACTCCCTACTTCCCTATTCCCTACCTAATTGTAACCTAACCTATCCCTATCCTATCTTAAACTAATATATACAAACTTAAAGCTTCTATATACATATAATATAAAGTGACTTCGTCACAATGTCTAGGCAAGAGAAATGTTGCTACACCAAATTGATGCGTCTGGCCTGCAGATGTCCTGCACTCTAGCACATTTGTGCATACCTACCTCAACTAGGTACCTAGGTACCACCAAGCGTTCTGGGTTATATGACCTCCTGCAAGTGGTCACCACATGTTAAAGATAAGAGCCATAGAATGTATCCCGCGGTCGGGCTATACCGATCCGTGGGTCTAGAGATAAGGATATTCAAATCTCATGTTAGTTACTTAAGCTAGGATTTTAAGAAATAAAATTCAGTTTGAAATATCAACTCAACAGTGAGCAATTGAATTAAAGAGAAATCGAAGGGTCAATAAAAGCCATCACAATCCATAATTAAGCTCTCTTTCAGAATCTTTGAGATTCACTCAAGATCCAAAAAACTCAAAATCGAGGCTTGAATGTCAACCCTTGCAGTACAATAGATAAGTTCAGTTTGAGACACGAAATCGGTCGGTGTTCTTCAATAAAAATCTTGTATTAATTCGGTTTAATAAAAATAAAATATATTTTTTTAACTCAGAAATTATCCAAGTATTTAATTGGCGCAGCCGGTGTGATCAAAATTAAAAAGATTCCTTTTAGTACGGTACTGGCCAAATTTAAGGATACGCTATGCAACTAGCTATCCAGACCAGCGAATTAAAGCAGTGATTCAAAGTTTGATCCGCAAAAGAATCTACGCGCGTGTAGCATTCAAAACCGAAAAATCCCGTGCGGTCGGAAACAAAATTTAAATTCGAATTTTTAATTCTGTGAACATTAATTAAAACCAAAAACTTGCAAACAATAAAAATGGCAGTAGCAGCGTAACTCTCCGAGCTTTATCTCAATCAGCTACTGGCTCCACTGGCACACCAGGAAAGCTATCGGTGTTCATCATCCAGGTCGACCAATTATTAACCCTGTACCCCACACAAGATGTTCGTCAAGCCCACATAATTTACGGCTCTATCAAGCGAGTGATAGTCGACACTGCACTGGAGGTTGTTACTCAGGCAGAAGCGACAACCTGGAGGGAAATCCAAGATGCCCTATCAACATCATTGTTGTGAGCTATAGTTTGGGCAACAAAATATTTTAGGTCATACCTATTGGCAAACCGTTTTAGGTATTAAGCGACCATAAACCACTGGTGTGGCTTAATAATATAAAAGAGCCAAACATGAAACTTCAAAGGTGGAAAATCAAATTGAATGAATTTGATTACAAAATTAAATATCTTCCAGGCAAAGAAAATTATGTAGCTGATGCCCTTTCCTGCGCAATAGTAGAAGAGGCCATGGTTGGCAAAATCGCGGACAGCATTAAATTATATTTCCCTTACGGAAAGACCCCTGAACTATTTCTCTTGGCAAATAGAAATAGAAAAGGGAGAAACAATCACAGTTAACACGAGTCATTATTTTCAAAAATTAAAAATAAAAATCACATGTGAAAAATGACGATCGAGTTAGCTAAAAACCTCATCAATGAATATTTGTGTACAAAGAAAAGTGCTCTTTATTTCCAAGATGATGACGACTTCCTGATATTCTAAAGGGCATACATTGAAATCATACGCCCTAATAGTTTCACAAAATTGTTGCGGTGTACCCAAAAGCTAATTGATATTTATTTATTTATTCATTTATTCGCCAACGGACGACCTTAACTGGCTACTACAAACTTAGAATTAAAGCTTAATTACTATTAAATGATTCAAAATACAACTTCAGCAATTTCTTTATATTATTATTATTGGAGGTGGGGTCCAGAGGCATGCTGGAGTTTATTTTATTTGCGAGAATTAAAGCTCTAATTATAGGTTCATTTAGTGCATAGTTCGTTCTGCAGGTAGGAGTATCAAAGAGCTCATGGTTGCTCAGGCACCTACCGGGGACACAAAAGTTTATACGACTCAACAGGACAGGACAATCAATTTTACTCGAAATAAGATCGAAAACAAACAAAATAGACGCTATGTACCTCCTATTACACAGTGACGACAGATGTATAAGACGACATTTACCAGGATAGGAAGGAATAGAGTCAAGGAAATTGAGGGACGAGAGGGAAACGATAGGAATTTTTTTGCAACCTGTATGTTTGGTCCCTGCCGGGTTCCAAATAAACGAAGCGTGCTCCAACGTTGACCTTACAAACCTGAAAAATAAACTCAGCTTGGCATAGGGGTCCGTAAACTGAGCAGCATTGCGCCTTATAAACCCGTACATGGCATATGCCTTGGGGATAATATAATTGATGTGCTCAATGAAAAGGAACTTTGCATCAAAAAGAACACCTAAGTCAAGTGCTTCAGTTTTCAAGCTCAGCATACTCGAAAGTATCGAGTAGCGAAAGACGGAATTGCTAAGCCGCTTACTATATGTAACTGCACAACATTTACCGATTTGAAAATTTTTAGATCGTCAGCAAACAATAGGTATTCCGCATTCTTAAAGCAAGAACCAATATCATTGATGAAAAGAATAAAGAGAAAAGGGCCCAAGGCACTCCCTTGCGGAAGCCCAGAAGTAGCCATATAGGGATGCGAGAGTTGGTCATTACAACCAACTCTATATATGTGGCCATTAAGGTAGGAACGTACCCAGCTAAGCATAGATCCATGAATCGCTACATGCTACCAGGACGCTTGGATTAAG
>JAWNOA010000146.1:0-90000 GCA_035046345.1 Drosophila birchii | reverse complement strand
ACAAACAAACAAACAAACAAACAAACAAACAAACAAACAAACAAACAAACAAACAAACAAACAAACAAACAAACAAACAAACAAACAAACAAACAAACAAACAAACAAACAAACAAACAAACAAACAAACAAACAAACAAACAAACAAACAAACAAACAAACAAACAAACAAACAAACAAACAAACAAACAAACAAACAAACAAACAAACAAACAAACAAACAAACAAACAAACAAACAAACAAACAAACAAACAAACAAACAAACAAACAAACAAACAAACAAACAAACAAACAAACAAACAAACAAACAAACAAACAAACAAACAAACAAACAAACAAACAAACAAACAAACAAACAAACAGACAGACAAACAAACAAACAAACAAACAAACAAACAAACAAACAAACAAACAAACAAACAAACAAACAAACAAACAAACAAACAGACAAACAAACAAACAAACAAACAAACAAACAAACAAACAAACAAACAAACAAACAGACAGACAGACAGACAGACAGACAGACAGACAGACAGACAGACAGACAGACAGACAGACAGACAGACAGACAGACAGACAGACAGACAGACAGACAGACAGACAGACAGACAGACAGACAGACAGACAGACAGACAGACAGACAGACAGACAGACAGACAGACAGACAGACAGACAGACAGACAGACAGACAGACAGACAGACAGACAGACAGACAGACAGACAGACAGACAGACAGACAGACAGACAGACAGACAGACAGACAGACAGACAGACAGACAGACAGACAGACAGACAGACAGACAGACAGACAGACAGACAGACAGACAGACAGACAGACAGACAGACAGACAGACAGACAGACAGACAGACAGACAGACAGACAGACAGACAGACAGACAGACAGACAGACAGACAGACAGACAGACAGACAGACAGACAGACAGACAGACAGACAGACAGACAGACAGACAGACAGACAGACAGACAGACAGACAGACAGACAGACAGACAGACAGACAGACAGACAGACAGACAGACAGACAGACAGACAGACAGACAGACAGACAGACAGACAGACAGACAGACAGACAGACAGACAGACAGACAGACAGACAGACAGACAGACAGACAGACAGACAGACAGACAGACAGACAGACAGACAGACAGACAGACAGACAGACAGACAGACAGACAGACAGACAGACAGACAGACAGACAGACAGACAGACAGACAGACATGGCTAGATCTGATCAAAAATATATATACTTTATAGGGTCGGAAATGCCTCCTTCTACCTGTTACATACATTTCCTGCCGGCACAAAGTTATAATACCCTTGTACCCCACGGGTAGCGGGTATAAAAACAATTAAAAGTAAAAGTTATGTAGTTGATATGAATATACTTGCTAATTGTATCAGATACATTTGCAAAAAAATAAATCCTTATTGGCTAAATACAATCGTAATAAGAGCTTAATCGTTAAATTTCAATCTGATTAACAGGTCAAAGAAAGCTACATTATTTATAATATTAACGATCTTCCTGAAGTTCTGACTAACTTAAAGTTCTAATGTACATGAATGACATCAAGCTTTGTGTGCAATATAAGAACGTCGCTTGCCAGTCTAATTTACAAACAGATTTTGATAGTTTCCAAGCTTTTGCTACGCGCCACCTACTAAACTTAAATAACTCTAAATGCCAGCTAATAACATTTTAATAAATCATCTCCGCGAAAAACTCCGATAAATCCATCTCTGACTTTTTCTGTTTCGCCGTTCACCGTGATCTTAAAATAATCAGCAAAGAGATCATCTCCATTTCCACCCTGAAAGACGGAAACCTTTTATTGCTGGTGAAAACCAAAGAGGTGGCCAAGAAAATCCTTAAAAACTGAAAAACTACATGGAATCTGCGAAATTGAAGCCAAGTACCACGAAGCATTAAACTACGTAAAAGGCACCATATATGCGCCCTACCTAGCCAACATTCCCGATGCTGAAATCAAATCTGAATTGGAGTCTCAGAACGTCATATTCAAATTCACCCGAACAACAGATGGTGTCTCTAGAGCAACTGGCGTGATCTTGGTTACCTTTGTTACGTTTTTATAACCTTCCAAAAAAACTGGACATTCGCTGGCACACTGTAAAAGGGAATACATACCCACCCCGATGCGATGCAAAAACTGCCAAAAACTTGGACACACGGCCTCACGCTCTTACGACATGCACAAGAACACAATGCGCAAACTGTGCTGATAAGCATCCCGCATCTTCACCTGTCTGCCCGTCATATCAACTACAAAAAGAGGTTCTCCGAATCAAAACTACAACGAAGTGCAGCATGCGCGAAGCAAAACTGATTCACAAACAACAACATCAACCCGAATCGCCGAGAACAACTTCGGCAACCTTTGCGACCGTCGTCGCCCCAAATCAACCATCGACAACACTAAAAACAACAGCAATAAACCATCAAAACAACCAGACCAACAGCATGCACACAACCACCGCAGCCCCAAAAACTACAGAAGCTTCTGCCATCGCGGCAACCCACAATATTCCCTTTTGTAAACGCAAATTTTCTTATAAGTCAAGTATAACACCTACTTAATTATATTCTATGCCTCTTAAAATCCTACAATGAAATATAAATGGTATTTTTCACAATCATAATGAATTATCCCTAATACTAAGTGACATATCCCCCGATGTTTTGTGCTTGCAAGAAACCCATTTGCCACATAACTTTCAAAACTTTATTTGCCCAAAATCCTACCTGGGCTATTTTCATAATCATACACAAAACACCACAAGCAAAGAAGTTATAGGAGTGCTTATAAAAAAGGATTTACCTCATACCTACAAACCAGTTAGTTCTAACATACTTTGCGCGTCTATACAAGTTGAGCTTGATAGGCCAATTACCATTATAAACATATACATACCACCCACGCAGACGTTTATCAGCAGTGATATTTACAATATCAGAAATCAGTTTCCAGGTCCCCTCGCAATGTTAGGTGCCCCTTATGGGGCTCTCCGGTATCCAATGGGCGTGGCAAATCTATGGAGCGAGCCATTGCTGATTCAAATATGATCTCCCTGAATGACGGTTCACCGACCAACGTCTCCACCCACAACACCTTCACGCATGTTGACCTATCCCTGATTTCTCCTCGACTCGCCCATATTTCCAATTGGACCATTTCCAGTACTCCACACGGCAGTGATCACTTCCCCATTCACATTGTGCTAAACCTAAACATAAATGCAGATAGTTTCCCTCCTCTGCCAAAATACAAAATTGACCTTGCAGATTGGAAACATTTTGAAAGAGAATGTAGGAACTTTCCACTATAATGGAAAAAAAGCTCCATTAATCATAAAGTCGCGCAAGTTACCAAATGCATCCGATATGCAGCCAACCTCCGTATCCCACAAACTAAAAGGATACCACACAAAGCAAAGGTTCCTTGGTGGAACAATACCCTCCAGGAGCTTAGGAATTAAAACAAAATCTGTTCCACAAATACGAGTCCGACTTGTCCACCTCAAGCCTTTTAAAATACAAAAAATCTAACTCCCATTTCAAAAAGGCTGTTCTAACAGCAAAACGGTCCTGCTTGGAAAAGTTTACGTAGTGAATTTCCCCCCAGTCTATCTCTAAAAAGATATGGTCCGATGTCAAGCGCTTGGTAGGAGTGCCTCCTACCCCAATAAAATACCTAAAAACAGAATCCTGCGAAAATATTATAGCCAAGGAATTCGGGCTCAGCTGGTCAAAATATTCTGCAGACTTCTCTCAAAGCTACATGGCACTAAAGCATAGTTATGTACTATAAATAGCTCTTATCAACCCAACTCTTACGCATTTCTGCGAAACAACTTGAAAAAAATTTTGCTTTTCTCGAAATGGATTTAGCTATTCAAACTGGCAAAGGAAAATGTCCCGGCTTTGATAGGATATCATATGCAATGATAAAAAAATGCCCGCTAATCTCAAAAAAAGGTCCTTGAAATCTTTAACATAATGCTTCAAAATGGTTCCTACCCACACAGCTGGAAATCAGCAACTGTAATCCCGATCCCAAAGCCCAAGAAGTCTGACCACCAGATAAACAGCTTCCGTCCCATCTCGCTCCTCTCCTGCCTTGGTAAAACTATAGAAAAAATGATAGCGCGCCAACTTATGTGGTTTACCACCCAAAAAAATCGAATCGCTCACTACCAGATAGCTTTAAAAAAAAGGCAGAGATTTCAACACTTTACGTCGAAGGCCCTTTCTACAAAAAATCACATATTCATCCTAGCAACGAATTTCGAAAAGGCCTTCGATCGGGTAGCGTTACACTCAGTGTTGCACCAACTTGGAGTCTGGGGTGTTGATCCAAGGCTTTATTACCTTATTAAAACCTTCATGACCAATAGAACTTTCAGGGTCCGAGTGAACAACTCGACGTCAAACCTACACAAGCTTCACAATGGTATTCCTCAGGGTTCCCCTCTATCGGTATTGCTATTTATGATTGCGTTTGAACAGATCTCCTCAATTTTTAACAGACACAAAGATATATCGATCTCCCTATATGCTGATGATGCATTTAGTTATTAATATATATTTATTTTTTTTTTACCACTTCATAAATTATTACATAATAATTATTATATTATTCAAAATATTTTGTAATATTTTAAAAACACAAATTGAAAAGGATTTGTAAGCCTTACAGGTAACTGCAGCGGATTTCTTGATTATAAAGACCACCCTAATTACATTTTAAAATATATTTTTATTGTTATATATATATATATATACAGTAAAATAAGAAGAATAAAAGTTAGTTTTCGGAAACGATTTTAACGGCAACGGATTTAAACAAAAATATGATATAACGAATCAAATTTACGTGTGCTTACCACATTATATGTAACATTATGCCAATTCAATATATTGATATTTAATAAATATATTAATATAATGATTTCGAATTTTAAATAATTTTTTATACCCGCTACCCATAGGGTAGAAGGGTATTATAACTTTGTGCCGGCAGGAAATGTATGTAACAGGTAGAAGGAGGCATTTCCGACCCTGTGTATATATTCTTGATCAGCGTCAACAGCCGAGACGATCTAGCCATGTCCGTCTGTCTGTCTGTCGTCCGTCTGTCCGTATGAAACACTGGATCTCAAAGACTATAAGAGATAGAGCTCTAATTTTTTTTCGTTATGCTTGCACGCAGATCAAGTTTGTTTCAAATTTTTACCACGCCCACTTCCGCCCCCGCAAATCATCAAAAAGCGTCTAATTTTCATAATTTTAAAGCTAGAGTCAAGAATTTTAGAATGTACATAAGGAACTATAGTCTGTGTGATTCCTGAAAATTTGGTTGCGATCAGATAAAAATTGTTGAAGTTATTAAAGAAATAATTTTGTATGGCCACAAACGACAGCTGCAGCATGCCTCATTTGGTTGACCAACTAGACCAACTTAATATTCTTACCAGTTCTTGATTGGAATCGGAAAAGAATCTTATAAGAATTAGAGAAGCAATTTTAATATATGGTAATAATTATTAGCCGTTCAAAAATGTATTAACTATTTATTATGGGTAGCGGGTATCTCACAGTCGAGCTCACTCGACTGTAGCTTTCATACTTGTTTTATATTAAAAACTTTCCTCGATATCTGTGTATCCATATCTAATGAACATTGCGTGGCGGGAGTATCACTGACGAATCACTTTGGCTTTTGTATCCCACTGCTAGAAGTGTTTCTCAAATATTCCTGATTTGTATTTCTCCGTTCTAATGACGACGTAGATAGCACGTTGTATATAACTGTTATGAACAAAAACATAATTAATTTACTTAATTACATACTTACTTTAATTTATGTATTTCAAACCCTACCCTATGGAGTATTTTCAATGGGTTATGAGAATTTATTCTTTATAGACTTCGATTGCTCCCAAAGAGACAAATTTTATTAATACTGAAAAAATCACAAATGAATACTAAACGTGTTTTATATTTTGTTTCTTACATGTAAATTTAATTCTTAAAAGAACACTGCCAAGATCCGATATCATTCAATAGGCAGTGGAGACCTCATTCTTTTTTTTTCAAAATCGACGACTAAACCTTGATTATATTTTCCTCCTATCCTCGAAAATTACTGTCTACCAAAGTCCATTTTGACCGCAGCGCAGGGAATGAATGCATTGAGTTTTGTATAAGCACCAAGACTTCTTATGATCGCTTTCAATTTTGCCAGCAAGCAAGTGCTCTTTTTTGATAAGATGAGTTTCTGATACTTTTCTGGTCCAGATTTAATGTCTATTAACTTTGATGTCTGTAGCATTGTCTCATACATTTCTAGACATCATGGGTACAGACATGTAGTGAGTGGAAACGATTGCTTCAGGAAGAAAAGCAATACTTTTGGACCAATGCATTACCATGCTGCAAATAGAACTGTGAAGAAATTGTATAAATTTGTTGATGTCGATAGCAGAGACTTTTGTTCTTGAAGAATATTTTTCATATAAGCTTGTAGTCAAGCTTCGATTTTATTGGATTTTTATCTTGTTTGTTTGTATATTTTTATACACTTGCAGGGTATTATAACTTCAGTCAGTAGTTGGCATCGCAGTTCCCACCCTATAATGTATATATATTCTTGATCAGGATCAGCAGCCGAGTCGATCTAGTCATGTCCGCCTGTCGTATTATACACAAGCTAGTCCTTCAGTTTTAAAGCTAAAGCATCTGAATAAAACTAAGCAGTTAGTCTTCTATATACTCTCACTCGTACATATGTCGGAACGGGCCGGATCGGACTACAATATCATATAGCTGCCATAGGAACGATCGGAAAATTAAAAAAAAAAAAATTATAACTATGTTAGCTTTCTAAGATATTTTCATCAAAGTTGAGATTTAGCCGTTTTATATTATTCCTATAATATATATATATATATATAACTATGTTTTGAATTTCCAAACAGATTTCGAAGATTTGGGAAAAATAAATCCAGAAGTTTAGAAAAAATGCAAGTTTAGAAAACTTCGCGTGTATATACGAATGGTGATCTTATGGAGGTGCTACTTATATCAAACGATACATTTCTTTAATTTTTTAACACCACCGTAAATTAGACACTAAGAGCTTTCAGAAAATGTGCCTAACTATTGTTTTAAGAACAATACGGTGACAATATCTCTGAACCAAATTCGAATCAAATAAGCTTGACGGCCAAAAGTGCTGAAAAATTTCTTTATTAAATTTTTTTTATTGAAAAAAAAATCCCAAAAATTTGAAATAAACATTCTCCAAAGTCCGAATAATTGGATAGATATAAAAAATGGGTGTGGCATTTTTGTGGGCGCCAAAATCTTTAAACAAGTGAATTTTAAAACATAAAAATTATAAAAAAAAATATTTACAACATTTTAAGAGAATTTTAAACAATTTCATATTTTTGTTGTAATTTTTAGCATTATAAAAGTACTCTACTTTTTAATTTGGAGACAATTTTTTTTTTAATTTTGTGTGAAATTTGTGTTTTTGGATATAGGCTCATGTTTTTAGCTATAACTTTAAGACCAAACCATTAAAAACTAGGACTTATATTGAACATAATTGACTGAGAAAGAAAAGAAACTTACGTTTAAATTTTTCGGATTTTTTTCAATAATGTCATTTAATAAAGAAGTTTTACAGTACTTTTGGCCGTCAAACTTATTTGATTCGAATTTGTATCAGAGCTATTATCACCGTATCGATCTTAAGACAATAGTTGAGCACATTTTCTGAAAGCTCTTAGTGCCTTATTTACGGTGGTGTTAAACAATTGTAAAGAAATATATCGTTTGATATCAGTAGCACCATAATATTTTAGGCTGCACCCACTGATTACGCGATGCATCTGAAAAGACTAAACTTTGTCAACTGATGCCCGCTGCCCTATGCGAGTTTGCATGCATTTCTAACGTTCTCCTTAATAAATACGGTATCTTCAAAGCAAAAATTATAATTTTTTTGGAATTATGATTACCTCATAGTTGAACATTTTTGAAACTGCAGTTTAAAGCGCATCGTCGCCAAAAATATATTTTTTTTTTGAAAAAAGACGCTCTAGATTGCCAAAATCTTACACTGTGCGCATATATACAGGCCGCTCAACTGAATAAGTTTGACATTTGGTTAAGGTTTGAAACGTTGTATCCTTTTAACAAGAGCTCCGATTTGCTCGAAATAAGTTTTGGTGTATAAAGAAATCTGTTTTTAAAAACATAAAAAAATCTAAATTTTTTTTGATCAACTAAATAGGTTTGATTACTAAAACTTATAAATTTATTTAAATTAAGGAACATTTCAAGGTACTGTGTAACTTAAATAATAAAATACATTATTTTAGAATTATTTAGTATTTGGTATGCGCACCCACATTCTTAATTAATTCAAAAATACGGTTTTGTAATGAATCATAATACCTTGGAATTTCATTTAGTGTAATTGTTGCCCAGACTTCCTTAATTGCGTTAACCAAAGCTCCAGAATCACCAATTGTCTTTCATCGTCGTAAACTCTTCTGGACAAAAGTCCCCACATGTTTTCCATAATGTTAATGTAAGGAGGCCAATCAAGCAATTTGACGTTTTGCTGCTGAATCCATTGCTTTAATACCCGAGCGGTATTGATGGGAGCGTTACACAGTGGCGTCTTTAGCGTGTCGAAAATCAAAAAAGTCATAGTCGAAAAAACGATTTAAACTATGTATACTTAATCGACAGAGAAATTCAAAACGATTTCAAATCCGCAAAGATTCGCATTCGTACCATTTTTGTAGAAGTCATAGTCGCAATTTCACAACGATTCCAAATCAGTTGATTTTTCGGACCATTTTCGTAGGTATTATGAGCATTCAAAGTTGAAAAATATTTCCGTTTTTGCAACACACAAAATAAAAAGACCAATTGGTTAACTTTCAAGTAATATTACACAAAAACTAGACAAACAATCGGACTGATTTTGGTTTTAAATTATAGATACATCTATAAACTGTAAATTAAACTAAAAAAAAACGGCACTTTGGGTTTGGCTTGTACAGGTAAATCGTTACCTGCCAGGTATCCATTTTTAACACGTTTTTCTGCCTAAATTAGTATAGAACTTTTGAAGCACCACGGAGCACTCAACTACACTATATATGTCAGTTGCGCCTACCTTTCCTGAACCAGAATCCGTTTAGAAAGTCTGCGTTGAGTTACGACTCCATCTTTGGCAGCAAATCTTGTTTCACTCAGGGTCAAAAAACACGAAATATAAGTGAAAACGCCTCAGGGGTACCAGTAGCGCGCAAGGGCATTTGCAGTGTTAAAATCGTGAAATTTTTTGTTTTGAATGATTTTAAGACGCGAAAGGATGAGAAATCAAATGTTTATAGTCCAGAAATGCTTCACCTTGTAAAAATTCCCTCAATATGAGTTTATTTTTAGTCAAAATGTTAAAAAAATATTTTTATTTGAGAAAATTAATAAAAATAAAGCAAACGAATTAACTTATTTTTCGTTTTCTATGAGAAAATTCGACCTTTTCACTTTGATACCCTATAAATGGCCGAATGGGTGGGCGTGTCACATTGTCCACTAGATATATAAATTTTACAGAAATTCACTGTCAAATGCCGTTTAATTTATTCCATTATCTTATTTGGTTCAAAAGCTATGATTTTCGCAACGCTAAATGCCAAAAAGGCGCCACTGTGCCTTATCATGTTGGTACGTCCATGGAATACGACCATAAATCTCCGAAATATAAGGAAAAGCCTTTTGTAGTACATTCTTGTAGTCATTTGCACACCTTCACACTTGTTATGACGTCTCAAAAAACACTTTTCCTTTCGCAAATCGTGAAAATAATAATTATATCCATCGGGTCCATCGAGGTTGAACTTCTCTTCGTCGGAGAAAATCACAGTCATCCACTCCTTGTTTCACGTCATGTGCTCTTTTGCACGCACACTCTTACAAGCATCGTTAAAAGGTTTTTTTTCATTTTTATTTTTAGTCTCTTCATGTGTTTGGCATTTCTAATAATTCGTTTAACTGTTGCCACACTTGCACTTAAGCCGCATTGTTCTTTTATTTTATGCGCAGAGAGGTGGGAGTTTGAGGCAGTACGCATCTCTGATGCTGTCGTTGCGTATTTTTTCCCACCTTTTATTTTTTACCATAGTCTGCTTCATTACGAATAAAATTACATATAAGGTTTTGACTTCGGCCGATTTTCTTTGCTATTTCATTATTGTGAAGAGGGGCGCTTGTGCCGCAAAAAGATATCCAGAAGTTAATGTTGTTGGGTAAAAGGGTCCCACGGCGCAAACGGGGGGTGCCCGCGTCAGGGCGAAAGAAACAAGTCGGGGGCGTCGTGGGTAAAATTCAGTGGGCGCAGTAGCGTCAGCTTTATTTGGCTGCATTCATAGAACTAACTTAAGTTAACATAAGGGCCGCGCTCCCGACCGATAAGCTCAACTTAACAGTGCGGGAGCGGGCCCGAGTGGCGGAAGCAGGCTAGCCATCCCCAGCTCGCCTCTCAGTGAGCGCAGATCGGGAATGCCGAGGAGCGGAGAGCGGGAGAACATAGGTTCGCTCGTATGTTGGTGCACGGAGGGCAGAGGCGGCGGAGGAAAGCCTACTGGCATGAACATTCTCCCCCCCCCCCTTGCAATCACTCGGGTTGCAAAAAAACCCTTTTATGGCTAATGGCAGGCGTAGCAGATGGTTCCTCAGTTGATTCCGTGACGCTGAAGTGAAAAAATATGAAAACTGATGCGAAATAGAAGTTGGAACTACGATTAGAGCTACAAGACGGCACAGTAAACAGGAACAGTGGAATGGAAGGGTGCCTGATTATTGCGGGCAGGCTCGGCGTTGGTAGGACCAAGTACCTCGGGTACACCTACCCTCCAGAGCGGACGGTGTGCACGCGAGTGAAGACCTCGGTTGGGATCTGAATGGGACTCGTTGCTGCAACCGGGTTTCGAGCCTTGGACTTTCGTGCGCATGCAGGAGCGTGTGGTGATGCTGATTGCACTTTTTGCATCTATCCCCACTGCGGCCAGGGAACGCCTCAGTATGTTCGTGGGCCAAACAACACAGTGCAACACGGTTTCTGTATCTGGAATGAGACAAACCTTTTCTTATAGATTTTTGAACGCTGAATCCGAATCTGTAATCAGAATTTGTCTATCACGTAAGATTTTTGCAAAAAACTCGTTCAAAGTTGCCAAAAACGCTGTTTTTGCCCTACTTTACAGTAATATAGCTCGGTTTCAAGACGTGCTAGAAACTTCGTTCTTTTCGCAAAATATAGCTAAATACTTCTTTAATGATGACCAAATGTTACGTGATAGACAAATTCTGATTACAGATTCGGATTCAGCGTCCAAAAATCTATAAGAAAAAGTTTGTCTCATTCCAGATACAGACAAAAAGTTGAATTTTGTCGCACTGTGCAATTGGAGCAATGCTTATGTTTGATAACTGCCTGAAGTCGTTTCTCAGCCCTAAGCCTCCGAAAACGTAGGCATTTCGGAAGAGGATGGTTCCCTTGGCAGACTCGGCATGGGTAGGATCGAATACCTCGGGAGTGTCTGCCTTCACGGTAGCCCCACTATGGTTGGTAGGACAGTTCCTTAATGAACCGTTGGACGCGAAGGAAGTGCGTGTGGAAAACACCCACACGCCGTTAGTGGGCGCCGTTGACACTGAGCCTGTAAGTACCCAGCCAAAAATTGTTTCCTGGGCCAGAAGAGAGCCCAACATGTTGGTCCTAACGCCGCCCAGAAGCACAGACGGAAGAATGTCAGCTCCTATCAGAACATCGATTTCGGAGCTCTCGATAAACGTTGGATCTGCTAAAGGGAGATCCGGAAGTTCCCTTAGAAGATCTCTCGGAACTGGGTGGGACGGAAGTTGTCCGGACAGTTGAGGAAGGACATAGGCCTTCGCTTCTAACTGTATCCCGGGTCTGGAGAGAACTCGAATGGAGAACTTGCAGCGCTTCGTGGAGTGCCCGGCAACTTTTTGATTGATACCGGAAACTTGAGTCTGGACTGTTTCAAATGGAAGTCGGATTCGATTGAAGAGCCGCTCAGATATGAGCGTAGCCTCGACCCAGATGACTTATATTAATAATCGCTGTTCCGAGCAGTACAGCTCTTGACCCGGATGAAAAACATACTTGCACATTCGTGCGGTCGTCAGGAGCTGCAGCGGCTGGCGGCTTGGAGCTCCTTCAGCGCGACTCCGGACTCTTGAGGAACAGCCTAGATGTTGAAAAGGATCTTCAACTGGCTGTTGACCAAGAGCCGCCGGTTCTCAAAGCGGTCAGTGAGGCTTTGCCACGCCGGGACAAACCCCTCATGGGTAAGCGGAGCCGAAGCTGGGCAGTATACCTCGAATAGACGGAGTAACAGTTGCTGTACTTTGATTCCAGCACTGTCGAGGTGGCCGTATTATCGTCGGATACGGCTAGCAAGTCGGAGCAGCTCTCGTAGGTCTTTTCTACCTTCTCCCACAGGGCCCGAATTTGGTCCCGATGGACTTCCAACATGTACTGGGAGCATTCCGTTTCTGGGGCGCCCGGAGTATTTATGTTGGCCTCAAATTGACTGATCCGATCTGTTGTGGCGATGAACTTTTTCAGTGCCACGTCGACCGCACTTTGAGCCATTCTTGCCACGGAGCGGGTCTGCCTTTGTGAAGGACCGGGGGTTTTATCGACGGATTCGTCGCTCTTTGCCCTTGGAATGGCATTGGTAGCCCTAGGATTTGGAAAATGCGCCCGCGGAGATGCGGATTTAGATCTGTCCAGACGAATGGATGGGATAGGACGCGGGCTCTGGTCTTCTCCCGTAGGCATTCTCAGAATAGAGCTCGCTGGTCAGCGCTTGTCGACTGACTTGCGCAATTAGTGCCTCGTACGAAGCGGTGGCCGGTCACACTAATGTGCTGAGAATAGCGAGATCGCGGATGCAATGCTTACAAGGAACTCGTTGTTAACTCGGCGCAGACATCGAAAGACTAGTCGTGTTCGGCACGAACCGTATGTGGAGGACAAAGAAACAGTAGGAACCCAAAACCCAAAAAAAAACCCAAAAGGCAAAGCGGTTTGGTGTGATTGCAGGCGGATGGTGCCTGATGCGGAGTAGAGACAGTGTTGGAGACACGGAAAATGAAAAAGTATCGGAAAGTCCGTGCTCGTTCAGAAAAAAGTGGATGACAATCAATGTGTGTAAAATTATGTATGTATAGAAATATATGACACGTACGTATATAGTGTATCCTTAACTGACTCGGATTTAGAGGGGCCTTCGTATAGCTGAATTTTTGTTTTTCGCAATAATAATAATTGTTTAAGTGTTTATAGGTATAATTGAACCCTCAATTATTTTCGAAATTAAATGTTGCGGAGCCGGAAAGGTGGAATTGACCTTGGCTTGATTTTGACACAAAAAAAAAAAATAAATATATAAGTACCTAGTAATAATTAACCTTCGTTTCTGGCTAATTGTTGTCGGATTTAATTATTCTGGAGCCGGAAAGGTGGAATTGAAACCTTGGCTTCTTGTTCGGATGGAGAACTAATAAATAAATAATTTATAATTTTCTAATTTAATTATTATGTGGCTGGAAAAGTGGAATAAAACCTTTGGCTGCTTCCCGATCGAAAAATGAATAATTAAATACTTTGTAGTATTTGCTCCACTAAATTGTTTTAACTTCACGGAGGGACGAATGGAATTAAAAAAAAACAAACCCTCTGCGCTTTGTTGTTGTTGGAGCGGGAAAAAGTTCACTGGGTTACAACAAAAAAAAACCCCGGCGCTGCGGCGGGTGAATTAAATTATTGGAACACGGATTTTGAGTGATCTTTTATATTCGTAGGCTTATCATTCGTTTTATTTATTTCTGAAATCGGAGGCAGAAAATATATGGGAACATATATGGGCATTCATTCAATACGGAGATATGTATGTATATGTTGGTTTCTGAAATCGGAGGCAGAAAATATTGGAATATATATATATATGTATGGGCATGCCTTCACAGCGGAGCGGTCATAAGTGGACTGTATAGATGTAACTGGAGGAACAGAGGGGTTATGCGGTGCAAAAATGACACTTATTGAAAAAAAAATATTGCGACAGCGGCGGACTGTTCGGCGAATTTGGAAATTTCCAGAACTAAATGCACACCGGCTGGCCAATATTAATTATGCCTTCTTTTATTCACCGCACAATCTCACTGTTCACTTGCGAATCTTTCGCGGATTGATTGCACCAAAAAAAATATATGTGCACAATTGTCATGAGTGTATGTATGTATGTATGTATGGATGCACATATGCCTCGACCGTTGGCAAGCGAATGGATAACGGGGAGACCGAAAACGGCGAGGAATATGGCGCACACAAAACGGAGACGGATGGAAAATTTTTCAGATTGAAGGCGAAGTAGAATAGAAATTACTGCCGTTGTGTCGAAAAACTCGGACTTGGAGCTGACGCGGAAGGAAAACAAATCTTACAGCAGTGTGAACGAAATTTAATGTTCGGACCACTGGCAGCGAGACGAAGACGGAGAAATGTCGTACTTAAATTTTGGCGGACCAATGCCGGGAACTGCTGGTAGAGAATCCACAAAAAAATCCAGCTCGAAGGAACAAAATGTGAAAAAGGGCGCTTGTGCCGCAAAAAGATATCCAGAAGTTAATGTTGTTGGGTAAAAGGGTCCCACGGCGCAAACGGGGGATGCCCGCGTCAGGGCGAAAGAAACAAGTCGGAGGCGTCGTAGGTAAAATTCAGTGGGCGCAGTAGCGTCAGCTTTATTTGGCTGCATTCATAGAACTAACTTAAGTTAACATAAGGGCCGCGCTCCCGACCGATAAGCTCAACTTAACAGTGCGGGAGCGGGCCCGAGTGGCGGAAGCGGGCCAGCCATCCCCAGCTCGCCTCGCAGTGAGCGCAGATCGGTAATGCCGAGGAGCGGAGAGCGGGAGAACATAGGTTCGCTCGTATGTTGGTGCACGGAGAGCAGAGGCGGCGGAGGAGAGCCTACTGGCATGAACAATTATGTTTTAAGCCGAATTAAATATAGGCTTTTATTCGACCTTTTTCAAAATCGGTTATTCGTTTTGCACGGCCCATTTCACAAATTACTTATTAAAAACAAATTATTATTTTGTAATTGAATTTAAGTCCTTTTAATCCCGCGGTCAAACACAAAGTGAAGTCAATGCTGAAAACCTAATCGGAAGAGCCAAAAAGAGAGCGTTCATTTACAGAATTTCAAGATAAAGGAAAAATTCTGAAATTTTCTTGTATATATTGAGTAAATGAATGAAGATTTAATATAAAAATTAAATAGAGAAAAAAAAGAATTGGAACAAAGATATATGAACAGTGTAAGGACAATTTTTCAAAACTATTCAGTTGATCGACACTTTATATAGTTAGCAATACTAAGGTGGTGCTAAAAAGGTAATAACATTACCGGTTGGCATTATCGTATCCATTTTAAAGGTGGCAATAAGTTACCCATACTAGGTGGTACTATAAGCACCCATGAAAGGTGTAATCGGTTGTATTGTTACCCATGCTAGGATGGTGATAAGGGAACCAATGAAAAAGGTGATTACAAGGGTAGTCGTATTAGCGATGGTTATATAAGAGCCCATTTCATGGGTGTTACTATAAGCGTCAATATAGCTCTTAGTTGTGTGGAAGTTTTTTGAACGAAATTCGGTATTGAAGTACTTGTTATCCGGGTAAATTCTAGGTATTCAGATATACTGATCGTGCCACAAACTGTGCCTGAATTTTTGTAGCGACATATTTCCGCATGCAACCAGGCTTTGAGCTTTTTCTGCAGTCAGTTGCGTGTAGATATCCAATTCCAATTATTGATTCAAGTTCTTTTGTAGAAGTTTACCTCTGCACTCCTAACAAGCACTCCTAATATGCGGCAGTGTCTGCCGCTGAGTTCTCGCCAGAAGCTAAGCCAATTAGCAGAGTTGGACGCACCATCTAGCATCTTCTAGGATGTTATACCGCGAGAGTGGCCTTTTCTATAATACATTTGGTTTCCATTGCAGCTTGTCGTCTATGGTAGGTAGGTTAAAGTGGTGAGGCTGCCCTGGTAGCCTCCAATTAGAGCTAAGCTCCGTTTTGATCCACACCCTCGACTGTCGTAGTCGGCGCCGTCACTTCAGTACCAGCCAGTGTCGTTCAGGTACGCTAGGATGGCATTCACTGATTGCCGCCCCACCTCCCTTAGTGACCCTAGCTGGTGGGCTCCGAAGTGTCGGGCTCTGATATTGTTGAATGCCGGGCAGTGACACAACAGGTGCTCCGGTGTCTCCTTTTCGGTTTCTTCTTTGCAGCTTCTGCAATATGTGTTGTGGGGTAGGCCCATTTTACAGGCATGAGTGCCTATTGGCCAATGCCCCGTGAGAGTTGTCGTTAGTCTTCTAATGTCCTTTTTGCTTTTGGAGATCAGGTCTGCTGTCCTCCTCCTATTGTATTCTGGCCAGCATAGCCTGGATCTTCTGTTCTCAGTCGTCGTTGACCATTCTTCGCTGGCCAATCGTCTGAAGTGGTCGAGTATTTCTCTCTGGACAGAGTTCAGGGAGATTTGTATATTTGAGGTATCTGAGCTCCCTTCTGACCCTTTCCTGGCCAGCTCGTCAGCTTTCTCGTTTCCTGGAATATCGTTGTGTCCCGGTACCCATACTAGTTGTACCGTGTTATCTTCAGCGAGTCTATTTAGCGCCTCTTTACATTGGGCCACTAGAGTCGATGTTGTTCTTGCTGATGCGAGAGATTTAATAGCCGCTTGGCTATCCGAGTATATCCTAACTTTGGTATTCTTGAGGTCTCGGTTTTCTGAGAGTTCGACAGCTTTCAGAATTGCGAATACCTCTGCCTGGAACACTGTCGCTGACGCTGGGAGGTTGAAGGACTCTTCTTCTCCCCAGCTGTCGGCGAAGATTCCGGCCCCTACACCGCATCTCATTTTCGAGCCGTCGGTGTAGAGGGATACTTCGTCTAGTTCGGATACACTCCCTCGTCTCCATTCTTCCCTTGTGGGGTATCTGGTTGTATATGCGTTTCCGAATCGTAGTTCGGTTGTCATGTAGTCTGTTCCTGTTGTTCCCAAATAGTCTATTTCATTCAGGATCGTACAGTGCCCAGTGTGGTAGTTCTTCCAGCTTTGGCTTGCCTTCAGTCGTACCGCGCTTTGGGCTGCTGTGTTCCTTATGAAGTGTTCTATTGGGATCATGTTTAGCACTGCGTTCAGCGCCGCCGCAGGGCATGATCTTAATGCTCCCGTGGCACCTGCGCACGCCGATCTTTGAATCCTTGTGAGTTGTTGTCTGTTATATGCCCTAGTTAGTGCTGGCCACCATACTAGTGCTCCGTATGTCAGTATGGGTCTCACCACCGCTGTGTAGAGCCATATTATGATCTTGGGGTGTATGCCCCAGTTCTTTCCAAACATCTTTCTGCACGAGTAGAATGCTATACTCGCTTTCTTGACTCGTTCTTTGATGTTGTTTTTCCATGATAATTTTGTGTCCAGTATCACCCCCAAGTACTTGGCTTGTTGGGATAGCTCTAGTTCTGTTCCATATAGCTTTGGTTTTGTGAACCGGGGGATCTTTGTTCTTTTCGTAAAGAGCATAAGTTCCGTTTTGCTCGGGTTAATGCCTAATCCGCAGGCTTTAGCCCATGTGTTCAGTTTGGTGAGTGCCCTTGTCATCAGTTCACTGATGACTTCGGGAAATGGTCCTGTGGTGAGTAGGACTACGTCGTCCGCGTAGGCTACCACCTTTATTCCTTCGCTATTGAGTTCTTTCAATATGTCGTCCATGTTGATCAGCCAGAGCAATGGAGATAAAACTCCCCCCTGAGGTGTGCCCCTCTTCACAAACCTGGTGTGATGAGTGCCACTCAGTTCGGCTGTTATCTTCCTGCTCGTTAGCATTTCGCCTATCCATGATCTGATGCCTCCTTCAACTCCTATTTTGTTGAGGGAGCTCAGGATGGAGTCCGCGGTTACGTTGTTGAAGGCCCCTTCTATGTCTAAAAAGGTAGCCAACGTGTATTCTTTGAACAGCAGAGCCTTTTCTATGTATTGTACTACTTCGTGTAGCGCCGTTTCTGTGGATTTGCCTTTTCGGTAAGCGTGCTGGGCTTTCGAAAGGTTTTTCTCCGTTTTGCATCTGATGTGGATATCTAGTATCCTTTCCATTGTTTTCATAAGGAATGAGGTCAGGCTAATCGGCCTGTAATCCTTGGCTAGGATGTGCCCTCTTCTTCCTGGTTTGGGTATAAAGACTACTCTTGCTTCTTTCCATGGAAGCGGTATATGTACTGCTTGTATACATGCTTGGAAGATTGCCTGCAGCCAGTTCCAGATGTATTCCTTCGTCTTTTGCAGCATTGCTGGTATGATTTCGTCCGGACCTGGACTCTTGTATTTGTCAAAAGAGTCTATCGCCCAGTGGATTCTTTCCCTTGTGACGATCTCTCCGACTTGTGTCTGTTGGACTACCCTTAGGGCATCCGTTGCTGTGGGTTTTATTCTTAGATTTCCTGGGAAGTGAGTGTCCAGCAGGATATCTAATGATTCTTCAGCTGACGTCGATCCCGTGCCGTCAGGTCTGTTTATAAGTGAGGGGCTTGCTTGCCCTCTTGCTAGTATTTTGCTCAACCTAGCCGTATCTTTTATTCCCTCTAGCGATTCGCAGTAGTTGCTCCAAGATTCTTTCTTGGCTGCGTATATCGCCTTTTTGTACTCTTTATGTATTTCCTTGTACGGTCCCCAATCTTTGGTTCCGTAGCTGTTGTTGAAGGTCTTCCTGACCTTTTGTCTGAGCTCGCTTAGCTCTTTGCTCCACCATTGTGGGTATTGCTTTTTGGAGTATGTTATTCTGCATGACTCCTTGTACGCATTGTTGAGGATATTCGTGAGGTCCTCAACTTCTTTGTCTATCTTGTCCGGGTCGGATCTGACTTTGATCCTCCTGTGTTTTGTTTTTGTCTGTACAATTTTGGCAAATTTGTTCCAGTCTGTGTTACGTGGGTTGCGTTTCGGTGTCGTCTCGCGCATCGGCATCGAGATTTCAAAGAATATGTACCTGTGGTCTGAAAACGAGTTCTGTGTCGAAACCCTCCAATTTCCTACCTTGTACCCACTGTTCTCCATTTGGAGAGTTATGTCCAAAACTTCTTCCCAACCTTGGAATTCTTCCGTGCTTGGAAAAATGAAGGTTGGTATATCCCCTCTATTACAAATAGTGACGTCACGACATATAATGCTATCGAAGAGAGACTCACCCCTTTCGTTTGTTTCTTTACTTCCCCACAGCGTGTGCCTGGCGTTGGCGTCACACCCGAGGATTAGCGTCGTCTTGGTCTCCTCAGCCCACTTCATCAGCCTGATGACCGCATCTGGTGGTGCGTTTTCGTCGTGGGCCATATAGCCGGAGGCTATCAATATCGCTGTCCCATCCGGCGTCTCAAACCTGGCCACTGCTAGGTCTGGGTTGCTAAGGGTGGGGTGTAAAAGGGCGTTAATGCTGTTTTTGACTATTATACCCGCCCTCGGCCTACCTGTCGAGTTTGTGTATAGCGTTGTATATCCTTTAGTCGCCACGCCAGAGATCTGTCCGTCTCTTGTCCATGGCTCTTGTAAGAGGCCGATGTCGATGTCCTTCTCACGGAGAAGAACTGCCAGATTCGCTGAAGCGTGGGAGCTCCGCTTCAAATTGATCTGGACGACGTTCGGCATTACTGTGGCGTTGTGTCCGGGGTAACGTCGTCGATGATTAGGTCGTCCAACAGCCTGTTGGTATCATCGACGTCGTCCTCGAGGGCTTCGTCCGGCTCGGCCAGGAAGACCTTAATCTTGGCCTTCCTTATTCCGTACCGCACTTTGTGGTCGGATTTTTGTAGTTGCTCGAGGCATCGACGGTTGATGAGGAACAAGAAAGGCTGGCTTGTTCTCATCTCCCTCTCAGCTTTGAGTATGGCCCAGTCCTCCATATCGACACCTGGGTTCTGAGCTCGCAGCGTCTGCAGCACCCTGTCGTGGCTAGTCAGCCCCTTAGGTAGCCAGATACGAGCTCTGGGCCTTCTCGGGATATCCTTCGCGGGGACTAGCTTAATGCGTAGCCCTTTCCATGCGTTGCTTATGCTAGCAACGCATGCCGCCAGGAAGTCCTTTGAGGACTCATCGTCGCATCTGATCACCCGGTGCCCTCTAACCATGTCTGAGGAGTCGAAGGAGGGTGTCGGGCCCGATGGCTCTGATAGTAACTTGTCTGTTACCATCTCCGCCAGTCGGGTCTCGACCTCCTCCCATTTCTCCGCCAGCAGGCGCCCGTCGTCGTTCAGCTCGTCCACCAGTGCCATGGCAAGGCTGTTTCTAGCCACCTCGCTGAAACTCTTCGCCGGCCTGACGAACGATGTCGCTCTTGGAGCCCCCTTGGCATCCTTCGCTCTCTTCGGAGCGCTTTCGCTCACCTCTTGGGAGCGATTACGCTTCGCCTGGGGAGGTAAGAATGCTTCTGGGTGCTCCTTTTCGTATTTCTCGTAGTCCTCGATCACTGCCTGGAATCGGGACTTGTCCTCTTTGTCGCGCTGGTCCGCCTTGCCCTCCACTTCGTTCTTGGCTATCTTAGCCAGAATGAAGCGGGCCTTGCTGACCTGCGCCTTTCTCTGCTGGTGGGTTAGCGATTTTGGCTTATCGCTAGCCTCACTAACTTTGGCGTGGCTCGCCTTAGTTGTGGTGGGTGGTCGTGGCGTTTGGGGAGTGCTTGACTTAGCACTT
The DNA here is from genome assembly GCA_035046345.1 of Drosophila birchii. NCBI lineage: Eukaryota > Metazoa > Arthropoda > Insecta > Diptera > Drosophilidae > Drosophila > Drosophila birchii. The sequence continues at coordinate 69,080 of JAWNOA010000146.1, read as the reverse complement.
CCCACCGAACTCGACGGAGTCAGTGTCTCGTCATCCGAGCGCAGCAACTCATCTTCGTCGATTTCGGAGATGGTTCGGGGTTTTACCTCCCCCACGAGGTCCGAAGCGGATTGTTTATTTGTATTCATTGTCATAATCGCCCGCGTTGCTTGGCGAGGCAAGCGCGGCGGGCCCGAGGGATTTGGGGCTTTGAAGATGGTCGACCGTGGCTTCGCCCCTAAGCCACGGCAAGGCAATTCCGACCCAGGGTTGCCCGGCCCTGGGAAGGCTCCGTTCAGACACAGCTGGATATGCCCCTCAGCTGCGAACCTTATAGTCAGGGGGCACGGGTCGCTTCACACTCCTGACTTGAGGGGAGGCCGTTTCGAGACTTGCCCGGGTCTTGGAGTAGGATGGGAGTCATGGGATTTCACGGTAAGGGAGACACGGGAGTTTGCCGCTCGCATTAGCCGTACCGTAGTACGTTTCCAGGAGGTACCACGCGGAGGACCTTCTCCGAGGAGAAGGTGGTGTTTATCAATCTGATATCCACCTACGAGTCGACTTGATGCTTCAGTTGTCCAAGGAATATACATCAGCAGAGTCTCCACTGATCTTGCCTTGGTCTGATGCACCCTTACCCTCGTCTATATCAGTTCCGAGGTATTTGACTTGTGTTTTCGGGGTCAGCCTGGCTGTGTTTGATTTTTGGGGGTTCCATGGCGGCACCTTGTATCTCTGGTAACGAAATGGTTGAAACCGCGTTGATGCTGAGTCCTACCTTATCTGTCCACTTACCCTGAGTGTTGATTTTATAATCGAGTTGAGGGTCTATGGAAAGACTCCTGCGATAATTCAGCTTATGTCGCCCGCATAAGCCGTTATCTTTGGTTTTTTTGCTTTCGAATATTTTGACCAGGTCGTCAGCCAATTCAATAGGAGGGGCAATGTTTCCCCTCCCTACGGCGTACCTCTGTGCACTTCCTTCATCATTGAAGGGGTGATTCATTTGGATTGTATCCGCCCATACCTATGTTGGTTTCTTACCTAGAAGTTGATACCAATGTGGGTGTTTGTCGGTTCATAGCGATATATTAGTGCGGCTGTGCTAACATTGCTAAATGGTTCGAATATGTCCACAAATACTTCGAGAGCCTATTTTTTGTTGTCACACACATCGTGCCTCATGTATAGGTTCAGCAACTTTTCAACGGACTTGAGTAAGAATGAGAGGTGGCTTATTGGCCTGTAATACTCGCGAATCACATGGCTGCACTTTCCTGCTTAAGATTGGAGGACAATCCGAAATGTCCTTCATTGATTAGGCAAGCTGTGTGATCACCTCTTTCTTCACCTGTATCATGACATTTATCAGCGCAATATAGCCCAGTTGATTCTTATAGATTTTTTGGGAGATGCCCGGCTTCAGTTGTTAGATTCTGGTGCTCATTGGCCTCGGGGTGCTTTCATTGCACTCAGTCCACTGTCCATAGTCGCTTTCGACTCTGTATAGTTGGTTGCTTCGATAGCAACTTCCAGAGTCTGGGCTTGTCTATATGAGCGAGAGGTCAATATTTCACCAATGTGGATTGGCCCGAGACCGAGACCTTTCACAATTTGCAGGTTTTATTCTCCGTAAAAAAAGGTACATTTTAGTCGGCCTGTGTTATTCAACGGCGGAATTCGACAAATCAGATCGCCGTGTGTATCTGCGACTGAATTTTAAATTGAAGAAGAAACAAGAGTTGGTATACAAATACAGATCCTTCGAGATCCCTTTCCTATACCTATACAAGCTTGTTTTTGTAACAGAGAGATATATATAGAGCATTTTATTTTCTACACACTTTCTCAATGCAAGTTTGTTTACAAAAATTAATATAAAACAAAATAAAAATTTTTGTAAACTCTTCGTTTTTCGTTTTCGGAAGGTTTTTCATTAAAACATCTGCTATCATATCAGTTGTACGCTTATATTTCAACAAAACTTGCGCTTCCTTTACAACTTACCTAACAAAATGATAACGTCTATCAATATGCTTTGTTCTGGAATGACGAAAAGGACGACGATCAGGTTGTCGTTGTCTTCGCAGCTTATCTCCATAATCAGCCTTGGCATGACGATCGTCTCCTTAAATGCCGCCAAAAATGCTATGTCCTCCGCCTCGGTACTGGTTAACACCACACTGCTTTTGCGAACGCCAAGATATCGGACCACCTGCTAACAGGTAGATGTAGCCTGTATAAGACTCTCTGTCAAGCCTATCGGCTGCCCAATCCGCATCCAAGTATCCACAGAACGATTGACCACATTGATGATAGTGTAGTTTCATATCAATCGTGGATGAGAGTTACAAAAAAACCGCATGCAGGTTTGGATTCCCTTATGCCAATTTTGACACCGAATGCAATATATCTGGCCTTGTTGTAAGAGCTAGCCACATAAGCTCTGCTAGCCACATAAGTTCCTCTACTACGGACTGATAAAACGAAGTTTTGTGTTGACAATCCATTATTAAGTAAAATATTTTATATTTTTAATATATGTTTTATTTATTAGATTTGACAACGTTGGTGCCGCTCCAATTGTCAATTCATTTCTGGGTCTGAAAAATTATATTCTTATATCTATATGCTGCTGAGAGCGCCGACAGTAGATCTGCTGCCTTATGTATATCTTATATATGTGGGCTCCTCTCTGCTGTTAACGTGTAGCTCAAGAGAGTTGGATGTACATGCAATTGTATGCATAAGTCGAATCGTGGGAATACTGACCTCTGCATTTCTGGTCGTCAAGGCAGAGCTCGGGTGATCGTGTTACGGTCGTGCTACACTGCAACAAAGTTCCACTTAAGTACTCTTGGTACAGTGGGTATCCGGCATTCGTGTACATACTACAGGGGAGAAACTGCTGACATCGAGGGATTTTACGTAAGTACTGCATAGCCGTCAAAAGAAACCAAAAACTATGTATGCCTATATATTTTTCGCGCGAGTCACACGCCCACCTCCCGCCCAACCGACCGAGGGGCGCAGCCGTGTAACGTACGGCATGAAACGCGTGCTAGATAGACGCGAGAGAAGAAGAAGAGAGAAGAGAGAAAACAATATAATAGGACATTACCGGCTAGTACTACAAGCAATACAGTTTTTAGTTTTTGAAGGCTTTCAATGCCTTCAATGCTACTAAAAAGGCGATTGTAATCAGTACATAAAACCCTAAAGGGTTCATGTACTTCAAACTCACGCCTACAGTGGTTAACTACTAATGGAATAAAAGTTCTAGATGAAGTACGGGGAACATGGAACCGTCCTACGGTTAGCTAAATAAGGTAGATTAAACAGGAGAAGAAGCATCCCAGGGTAGGCCACAAGGGCGAAAAGTAAAAAGTTCTTTTAGACAGATCATACTCCAATTTAGGGTGGACTACCGAAGTAAAGAGAGTCTTCGTCACATAAGGAGAATCGAATTCCTTTTAAGCCTCTGGCGTTGTTAACCATACTGGAAATATGTTCTGAGAACGAATGTTTAGGATCAAGACGGACAGCCAGATCATCGACAATACTAATTCTTTCCAAAGAGCAATCGTTAAGCATATAAGTTGCAAGCAGGGGAGTGACGCGAGAAAAAGTCATCAGTTTGCATTTAGAGCTGTTGAGATTTAAACTGTTAGCATGACACCATGCTTGGCAAATCATTGATAAACAATGTGAATAACAGTGGTCCAAGGTGGCTACCCTGTGGGACGCCAGATGTGACCCTGAGGCTATTGGATAGAATGTTTCTGGACAGAGCCTTTTGGGTCCTGCCACTTAGATAACTCGAAATCCACGTAAGAAGATCACTCGGAAACCCCATTGAATCGAGTTTCCTAACCAGAAGAGAATGATTAACCGAGTCGAAAGCTTTACTAAAGTCCGTGTAAATAACATCGGTTTGAAAGTTTTGTTGGAAGCTCCTAATACCGAAAGAGGTAAGTTCCAGAAGATTGGTTGTGGTTTATTTTTCCCTCATAAACCCATGCTGACATGGAGAGATGCCAGATCTACATAGATGTTGCAAGTCAGGAGTGATTACATTCTCGAAAAGTTAGGGAATTTCCGATAACTTAGAGATACCCCTATAGTTACTGGCATCCGATTTGCTACCTTTTTTGTGGAGAGGAATAACAAATGATTCCCTCCAAATTCTACGGATTCTAAAGATAAGGTAAACAATTTAAGAAGGGGTTACACAGCGCCTCGCAGCAATATCTAAGCACAGAGCCCGGTATTCCATGGGGATCTGGCTTAACACGTTGAAGACCAAGAATAAGTGAGCTTTCGTTGAAAATAGGACTGATGATTAAGTACGAACTGGGCATAAATGGAGAAAATGTATGATTTGAAGATGTTGAGGGCGAATATGTATTTTTATAAAACTCAGCAAAGAGATTGGCTATAGCTTGATCAGAAATTTCTGTAGTATTCTTAAATTGCAGCGAGGGAGGGTATAACGTGGGTTTACGTTTAGAGTTAACAAAGTTATAAAACTGTTTTGGGTCCTGCGTGAATTGGACCTTGCACGAGTCAAATAATTTGTATAACAATAAGCACTAAGATAAGGTGAGAAAACCAGTCTTGAACTAGTCAGTTTAAATTTATTATAAAACCAAGATTTTACATTTTTTAAACGTGTCAGCTCTTTGTTAAATCAAAGTGGTTTATTAGAGACCGACAGGTAGATTTCAGGAACACATTAGGAGAAAAATTAGGTTATGGCACTGTAAAAGATATCAACGGCGGATGCCATGTCAGAGCTCGCATAAAGATTAGACCAATCAAATTTTGTTATTAAAGCTTTTAGCCTCTGATAGTCAGGCCTTCGAAAACAGCGGACTCTGTTTAAACTGCTACCAGACGTCGTAGCTAAAACTGTCCCAGTGTCGATAGTCACATCGAAAGTTGGATGATAAGGATCTTCAGGTTCCGCATTGGATGAACTCTAATTAGGTTTACGCCTGCAGGATCAGAGACAAAGCATAGATCCAGTAAACGGTTTAAAGAATTAAAGATATGGTTAACTTGAGATCTAACTTAACTAACGAGTTAGATAATAAATCGAGCAAGCCATTTATGAGTTCATGCTGTGCCGCGGTGTGACGGACATTACACTATTAGATACACTATTAGAAGACCAGTGAGCTCCAGGTATGTTGAAGTCACCCAAAGCCACTAATTGGTCCCTATCAAAAAGCCTATTTGAAAGTGCCTGAATTGCCGAAAGGTGTTTCCAATAAGTTGGCTCTTCCGAAGATGGAGGGATGTAAGACGGTCTAGTCTCTAAATTGTTTACTTTCTCTGAAGAATTTCGGAGCAGAAGATCTCCGGCTTCAAGCAGGTTTCTCTAAATACAATCACCTGGGATGCAAAGGAAAGGTTATCCGAATACAATTACTGCGTAAGCCCCTAGTACTCTCATAGGAAAGTTGTAGGGAAGAGTATAGTTTTTTGTAGGGAAGAGGTTAGATTTTTGGGACAGAAGGTACAGCTGTGGACACTGAGGACTGTGACGGCCTGGGTAGTTGTTCTCCCGCAGGCCGTGTTCTCTTTATTCGAGTCACGTACTCCTTGACTATAACGTACTCGGGACAGAAGTCACCCAGCAAATAGTGTCAAAGAGTTGAGATGAGACATTTATCTTAAATAACCAAATGTCTCTGGCATACGAAAATTTGCATTTTTTCAACCTTGATAATACAGGCTTGGGTTTTGTCTTGTATATAGGCTATAACATCTTCCGACGCGTGATCAGGTGGGACTGCTGTGAGGATCTTACGTAACGAATTGTTACCAAGCACGGGGGTATTCCAGGCATTGTTGGACCCTGGAAATTACTGATACCCCAGCGTCTGATTTGGTTACCGAATCTTTTCTCGTTCCTGATCTCAGAACCATTGGAACGGGGACCAGGAGCTGTGGCGACGGAGAGTGACATGAAATGGGTTGCTGTGTCTCACACAGTTGCAACCGACCAGCAGCGGTTATTTTGCGTTTCGACGACTCATTTAATAGCTTCATACTATTAAATTGAGCGTTCAGCGCGGAGAACAGGTCATTCGCCTTGTGAAAAGTGGCTATGATCTCAGAAAATCCACTCCTGGTCTGACGCATAAAGGATGATATTTCCTTCTCAATTGGTCTACAGGCCTCACAACAATAACGCAGGCTTTTTTGCTGAACACTGCGTCAGCCATTCGACCTTTCATCTCGATGCACTTAGCATGCACTAATGCATCGCAAAGCCAGCAATGGATACTGGGCTGGTCTGCCAAAACATTTTTTAGCAGTTTTTTTTTATTCTAGACAATATTCTGGGACATTTTCACAAACCCTAGACCCACTGTGCAACTGTATCAATACCAAAAATTCAAAAGAGAGAGAGAGAAGAAAAGAGCGCAAAGGTTAGAATATGAACAGCAGAATTCACAAGAGCGCTGATAGCTTACATACAGCTGACAGCAAACGACATTCGAGCGGGGGAAAGTAAAATAAAAAGTGATAAGAACAAAGAGGAAAATAGATCAAAGTCTTAGCACAAACTAAAAAGTGATTTTTAATACAAAATAATTACACAGAAAAGTGCATGCACGCGAATTTTTTACTGCGGGTCGGATTTTAACAAAAAAATAAACACGGACACGATGTTTGTTTCTTAGTGGCGAATCATAACTGAACTCTCTTTATTGAAAAAGTCATATTTAAAGGTTTTACATTTGGGTTACAATTGGTTTGTGTTGGTGTACTTAAACGGAATTCTTATTTAGCTTATTCTATATGCTTATGTAGATATTGCGAAACTTATGCTGTTTAGACTTATTCTATCTGCAATTTGTTTCGTTGCGAAACCGGATGCATACAAGAGTTTATTAACTCATGTCGCGAAATTGTTTACTGTAGGGCAATGAATTTAGGTTTCGGTTGCGAAACCGGATGCTTACAAGAGTTTATTAACTCGTGCCACGAAATTGCTTATTTTACATTTATAGAGTCCAATAACTCTTGAACTGTCTGGCTAATTTGTTTTATTTGGGTATTATGTACTGGGAATGAAGTGGATCTGTACTTAACTTCTCCCCCCTTTAGAAAAGAATTCTCCTGAATTCTATTACTGTTCAGTTGAATTTTAATTTTTTTGTGTTTTAATACAATCAGGATTATAAATATGATTATTAATACAATTACAGCGGCATTAAAGGAGTATATTATATCTTTGTGTGTCTTTAATTGTTTAATGTTTACCCAGTTCATTTTGTTGTTTTCTAATATGATTTCAAAAGTAATTTGTTTTGTAAAATTTTGGACTTGTTCCTTTTTTTGGAATAATATTTTTTCATTTTATTCTTCGACTGTGTTGGTAAAGTAATTATTATCTATACCTATTGTACAATTTACAAAATTTATTAAGGTGTTATTTAAGATTTGTATTGTTTTGTTGTTACAGTTTTGATATAATGTTTCGTTATTTGCATTATTTATTATTATGGTTTTCTTGTCTAGTTCTATTATTTCCATCTCTTCTCTTTTTATTAGTTTACAATTATTTTTAATTACGCAATGCTTGCTGTTTTTCATTTCTTGTATTTTTTTTTTATTTATTTCGTATGTGTATGTAATGTTTTTATATTTAAATAGTAGATATAACTTCGGACTTGTGATCTATTTCAAAATTTTCATTATTAGGTACTAGAATTATTTGTTGAATTTTTATTGTAATAAAAATTGTAGGAATTTCGATAGCTGTGACGATGTCACTCGTTTCTACATAATCATGTTAAAAATTCTGTAAATATTAGGCCAAGGTTAGGGTTAAGATTAGGTTAAAGATGTATATAGTAGGGACTAGGAGTAAGGGAATAGGGACGTAGGCGTAGACCGGTCACACACCGTCAACATTTCCGGGCACACACCGGCAACATTTTCCGGGCACACACCGGCAACATCTCCGGACACACACCGGCAACATCTCCGGCAGCATCGCCGGTAACATTATCGGCAACATCGCCGAGGATCGCCGACCAGGGGAGCGGTACGGAACGATGGTACCGCATTCCAAAGGACCGGAACGGGAGAGCCGCGGACCAGCGAGCGGCGAAGAGTGCGTTCGGGGGCAGAGGCCTACGACGCGGACGCCGACAGAGCAGAGGAATTCGCACCCGCCACCTGCTCGCTCAGGAGAGAGCGAGAGGTGAATAGCACCGGCATAAACGCGGAACGGCGCGTGCCAGCGATCGTGGCAGCGCTGCCGCCAGCAGGAGAGCAGAATTGGGTGAAGGCGAAGTTCGCAATAAGATTTGCATTCACTCGTGATTTGGCCAAGGAAGCAATTAGAAGCAGATTTAAAAGTGTGAAAAAGTGATGTGTGACTGAGAGGAAAGAGTAGCAGCAGCAGAAACATTAGCGGAAACAATTAATTTGGTGAACGAGGCAAAGCTGCCCTATAGTTTACATATACATACAGAGATTTCGGGGTGTGTGCTAGGTAGGGGAAAGGAGAGTGGGGAACGCAATTAAGAAGATTAATAATTAAGAAACGAATACAATGAAAATAAACCCACAATGAACATATCCATGATTCCTAGTGAATTATATTACCCTCTGCTCCCCTCCTCCCCACCTCGGCTGCCGTTGGGTAATTCCAGGCGCCGAATTGTGCAGGACGGGAACAGGAGCGCCCCGCTGCTGAGATTAATTCCCGAAGAGGGCGCGGGCGGCGGCTGTTGGGTTCCCCAAGCCGCCTGTCTAATCTTAGAGTGCGCCGTAGGGATTAGCCCAGGCGCCCTCACCGGCGATCGCGAGTCACGGGGAATATTTTGGGGAAGGGGCGACGGCCCGCCGTTGGGTAATTCCAGGCGAAACCGCCGCGCCGCGGCCGTTGGGTTCGGACCGGGCCGCGGTGTTAGGTTTGGGTTGCGGGCGCGGGAGCAGGCTGCTGGGCAATCCCGAGCCAACTCCAGTCTCTAGTGGAGGGTTTCGGCCGTTGGAAATTCCCGCCCGGTAGTAATTTTTCCCGCCCAGCGTGGGCAATTGCCTACGCCAAAACCCACCCCTAAAAGTTCTCGCCAACCTCGGCTACCTCCATGTTCTGGCTGAGTTTATATTTCGGCCGTAGTGCATCCTTACAGTTGGCGCCCGATATCAGGGACCGTCAGGACATGGGAAGATGTAAGAATCCTTAATAAGGTGGATTAAAGCCCCGCCAGCCGAACAAGAGATTTTTAGCGGTGAAAACATATACATACATACGAACATGTCTGCATATGCAAAGGCTAGAAATTGCCAGAAACTTCAAAATTTGCGACGCACATGCATCCGCCACAACGGTGCCTCGTTTTTTTCGGGCCGTGAACGAAAGACAAGGGGAAGAGGAGAAGACAATAGAAAAATTCCATTCACGACATAAAAGAATAGTACTGCTTCGCCAAATACAGTCCGCGAAATTTACATTTTTAGTCAATAAGAAAAATCCATGTCGCTGCCTGCGCCGACGTCGGCAGAGCAGAGAGAACCGCCGCTGCACGTGCAGATCGCGAGTTGCTGTTATACATACAATATAAGTTACCAATAGTTAACCGACTATTGCATTCTCTGACTCCCTCTACTAGAGCAAGGCGAAGTCGGTTGTTATTCGTAGGTGATACTCATACTAAAAGAGTATCAGCGCTACGACTCCAAAGTTCGCGAATAGTTCTAGTTGATAGTGATAAGCTCCAGCGGTACTCGGGATGGGTGTTTAGGAAGAGTAAAAGGAAAAGGTAGAAAACACGCGGTTGAGGGTAAATTAAGCTAGTTTTAGTCAGTCTCAAATTAGCGGTCGTTTGTGACACATTAATAAAAATAAGAGCAACTCGAAATCTTCTTGTCTCTTCATTAAACCACGAGGTGGATCCCACTGGTGCGGGACCTTCCAAACTCATCTGGTTAGAACTCCATCGAGTCTCTACCAACAGCGCGAAACATAGCTGCAGGCCTTCGCCGCCGCTAGCGTCCAAAGGTGCAACCGAGATCCGGTGCACTGCATTCTTGGAAGCCACGCCCACAACGGAGTGAACCTCTTGTATTAATTTATATACATACGCATATACTAATGATTTTCGCTCTTGGTTGCGCCGCCATCAGGGCGGGGACCAACTTATATACTGGCCCTTTCTATTAAATGATGACACTCAGTAAATACCCTTTGTTGAAAACACATCGAGCAAGAAATTAAGGAAAATTAAATCGTCGCCGCGAATTCATCGACTCCTAAAAATTTAACAAAGAGATACTGCGAAAAAAAAAAGAGAATAATAAGAGTCCTTCGGCCCCGAGGACATACAGATCCTGCGCACAGTGAATAAATAAAATAAATCAAAGGATAAAATAAATCAAAATAAATTAATAAAAAAAAAATAAATGAAATAAAATAAATAAAATAGACAAATCCACTAAATAAAACAAATCAAAAGATAATATAAATCGAAATAAATTAAAAAAAATTAAAATAAATTAAATGAACTAAAAGGATACACTGAGAGAATTAAAAAAAAATCAGGACACACGGAAAATAAATTAATAAAATAATAGAAGGGGAAAAAATAAAATAAACGATATAAATAAAACAAAATAAATTAAATACACTAAATAAAACAATAAAATAAATAAACATAAATTAAAACAAGGCTATTAAATAAAATAAAATCGGGTTACATTGAAAAAAAAATTAAGCAAATAAAATAATAAAATACATCAAAATAAATTAATAAGATAAAATAAATGAAATAAATAACTGAGAGAAATTAAAACACACAAATGCTGGATACACCCTAAAATAAATGAAATAAGAAAAAGCTCCATAAATAAAGTAAAGCGAAGGAATCATATAGAAAATCAACGGCTACACTGGAAAAAAAGGAGAACAAATAACAAGCGAAATCAAATAAACGAAAGGGAAGAAATAAAAATGAAATAAATGAGGAAAAACAGCAAAGTTCAAGAAGAAAAAAATACACGGGGAAAAAAATAATAAATAATAAAAATAAATAAAATATATAATATAAATAATAAAATACAATAAATATTAAATCAAATAAATATTAAAAAAATAAATAAAAATAAATAGGGTAGATAAAGAAATAAGATAGCCAAGCGAAGAAATGGAAAACATAATGAACGGATTAAATGAAATGGAATAAAAATAAAACTAAGAAAGGAATTTAATTAAGACAAGCGAAAGGAAAGGGATGAGAAAAAAATACGGCGAAAAAACGAGAAATAAAAGAAAAAGAAAAGCAACGAAGCTATCGAATGAAAAGGAATACAGCGGAGGGCAAGAAAAAAATCGAGCACACTAAGGAAAATAAATAGAGGAAGCAAGTCAAGGAAATAAAACAGCGAAAATAAAAGGAGGTAGAAAAAAAGGAAAATCAACGGCGGAAAAAAATAAGGAAAGAAATATTAAATATTAATAATCAGAGAAAAAAAAACAATAATAATAAAATAATAATAAGATAATAATAAAATAATAATAATAAAAAAAGGAAGAAGGCTAACATAATAGAATAAATAAATAACAATAAATAGTAAAAATAAAAAATTAAATAATGAATAGAGTAACCAAGCTATAAATCGGGCAGTAGAATAAAATATAAAAAAAAATAAAAATATAAATATTAATAATAATATAACGGAAAAAGAAGAGAATAAACCTAACCATGGGCGTCACCTGAATTAGCTACAGGAAGAAGTTGGAGCTGGAGACAATACTCCTTGAATTTGGTTTCGAACGCGGAGGCACGGTAGGAGAGCAGCGATCGCGGCTGATTGCCTTTGCGCGTCAGCAGGACCATTTTGAGGCTGTACAAATCCGAGTCGAGGAACTAGAACGGAACTTAGGGAACGCTCCCACAGGGGACGCGAAGTTGCTGTCACCCATTTACTTGGATTCTGAGGCAAACTCACCAGGAGCTGCGGCGCCGACGGCACCACTGACCCTTTTGCTGCCCAGGAGTACTTCTCCGGCCGCAGGAAGTCGCCTGCCGACGAAAACTGAGGAACCACCATATACAACAAAGCACCATGGTGACCCGGGAGCCGCACTATTGGATCGGATGACCAAATGGGGACTCTCATTTGACGGAACGACGGATCCGCTCTGCTTCATGGAGCACAGCGAGGAACGAGCCGATACCTGCCGGATCGACCAGAAGTATCTCGCCCCGGCTTTGATAGTATTACTGACTGGCCGCGCCGAGAGCTGGTACAGGACCAGTGGTCTACGGGACACCACTTGGACGGAAGTTCGTCGGGAATTTTTAGATTTCTTCTTGCCACCGCGCTATTATCAGTGGTTGGAGGACGAGATCAGGACACATTTCCAGAAAGCCAACGAGCCTTTTAAGGAGTATCTGGTGGACCTGCGCCTGCAGATGCGCCGGGCAGGATTCACAGCGGAACGAGAGCTGGAACGAGTCTGGAACGACAACATGTTGCCAGATTACTAATTATTTGTTAGGAGACAGTATTTTCGCACCCTGGCGGAATTGACTCACTTAGTGGTCGACCACGAGGAGACTCGCCGCAGGAGCGGACGGGCTCAGAGCCCTCAGGACCCGAACTCACGGGCACCACCTATTTCTCGCGCCACCACGGATGCCAACCGCACGGCCCGCAGGCCGCCGACGAACCCCATGCAGGGAAACTTTAGTAGGAATGCGAATACAGGCCGGGCAACGACACCTGCGACCTGCGACAACTGCGGTCAACCCGAACATTTCGCGGCGGAATGCCGGAACCAGAGGTTGATCTTCTGCTGGGACAGCGGACGACGAGGAGTACGGGCATTTGAATGCTGCCGACGCCAGGTTTCGGGAAACGGAAACGGGCCTTGCGTGACCGGGAATCACCCGAGGAACCCAGCCAACCCGAACAACTAATAGGAGGAACCCTCCACCAACACCAGGGACGCATCCGAGCCGCCATCACTATGGAAGGACGAAGATTCATGGCCACCCTGGGCACGGGAGCTACACATAGCTTCATCAGTGAAGATTTGGCCAAGGAACTAGACAACAAACACAACACGAGGGACATACGGACGCAGGTCAAGCTCGCCGACGGGACATGCCGGGAGTTGACGAGGGCGCTAGCGGCAATCATCCACTGCGGGGATCGCAGTACGCCGACCATCCTGCAGGTGATGACGGACGTTTTAGACGATGTGCTGCTGGGAATGCATTTTCTGTGCGGGAGCAACAGGCCGAGCCACGCGCGGAACAGAGGGAAAAGTTACAAGAGGAAAAGATGCGAGAAAGGTTACGAGAGGAACAGAGGGAAAAGTTACGAGAGGAAAAACTATACGAGGAAGCCCCACGACCAGGACGAACCCCCAGGGAAGCCCTTAGCATGCCACCAGGAGTTCGTCAAGGAATCAGACTCCCAGGGAAGCCACGAGCATGCCACCAGGAACCGGACTCCCTGGGAAGTCACAAGCGGGCCACCAGGAGCCAGACACATTCGGCCCTCCTTCAGAACAACAAGGAACACAGGGAAAAATACGACTAGAAATGTCGAGTCGGAATTCACGCATAAAAACAGCCCTGGATACGGAGGTACCCACGATTAGTCGAGCAAGCAGCTGGGACGGGAATACCCAGAGCCCTGGGTGGAGGAATTCCTGGAACAGGAATTGGGAAAGTTTGAGAATCTGACCGGAGTATCCCACATCGCGGAGCACCGGATCGTAATGCGCAACGACCGCCCGATAAAACAGAGGTATTTTCCACGGAATCCGGCCATGAGAGCCGTCATCGATAGGCAGATAGTCGAGCTTCTTAGGGACGACCGCATCGAGTCGTCTAAGAGCCCGCACAGTGCCCCCATTGTGATCGCGGCCAAGAAGAACGGTGACGCACGGATGTGTATTGACTACAGACAGCTCAACGAGAACTCTGTACCGGATGCATACCAAGGATCCACCAAATCTTGGAGCGACTACGGAACGCAAAGTTCATCTCAACGTTGGACTTAAAGAATGATTACTGGCAAATTCCTGTGGCTCGGAAGAGCCGGGAAAGTACTGCCTTCACGGTTCCTGGACGAGACCTATTCCAATGGCGAGTTATGCCATTTGGACTCCACTCGGCGCCAGCGACGTTTCAGCGGAACATGTGGGAAACCTTCGAGAGGTGTTTCGCCGACTACGCAGAGCCAACCTACGGCTGAACAGAGATAAATGCCATTTCTTTCGACGGCATATCGCCTACTTGGGGCATGTGATCAGCGAGGAAGGGATCCACACGGACCCAGACAAGGTAGCCGCGATCCGCGAGTTGCAACCGCCAACTTGCTTAAATGAACTTCGAAGATGCCTGGGCATTGCATCCTGGTATCGTCGATTTGTTCCCAACTTCGCCGACATTGTGGAACCGATGACATCACTGCTGAAGAAGGGCAAGAAATGGGATTGGACACCGCGGCAGGATCAGGCATTTCAGGAGCTGAAAACGCGACTGACGGAAGCACCTGTCTTAGTCTGCGCGGACTTTGGGCAGAAATTCGTGCTACAGACAGACGCTAGCGAGCCGTACTCACGCAGACCATTGAGGGGCAAAACGAGTGGTGGCCTATGCCAGCCGCCGCTTAAACAGCGCAGAGAGGAATTACTCGGTAACCGAGAAGGAGTGCCTCGCCATCGTATGGGCCGTAAGGAAGATGCGGTGTTACATCGAGGGATATCGATTCGAGGTCATAACGGATCATCAGACCTTGAAGTGGTTGAACTCCATTGACAACCCAACCGGGAGAATCGCCCGCTGGGCAGCAGTATTAATATGCAGCAGTATCAATATGAAGTCCACTACCGGAGGGGAGCCCAAAATCTAGTGGCCTACGCCCTCTCACGCCAACCGCTGCCAGTGGCGCAGCAAGCACAGATACAAGGGACAAACTGCAAGTGGTTTAGATGGATGCTGAAGAAGGTTCGGACCGAACCAGCCAAGTTCCCGGATTACAGGGAGGAAAGCGGACAGCTTTATCGCCGCATTGGGCTACGGCCACAGGAGGAGGAGTACACACCATGGAAGCTGTGTGTAGGAGGAGAACCACGATATTCCCGCTGCCGGACATTTGGGAGTCCGGAAGACGACGGAAGGCGACGTCGCCCGCTACGTACGCAACTGCCTGAGTTGCCAGAGGTATAAGGTCAGCCAGAAGAAACCGGCGGGACAAATGTTTAAACGCCAAGTGGAGGAGCCATTCCACGTCCAATGCTCTTGGTTTTTCTTGATTCTTTCAGCAAATGGGTGGAATTAATTCCACTACGCAAAGCCACGGGAACCCATCTGGAACTCGCATTTCGGGAGCGGATCCTGAGCCTTTTTAGAGTGCCACGAACGTTTGTCTGCGACAACGGCACACAATTCACGGGTCGATCATTCCGAAACTTCTGCAAATCCCTAGGAATGGAGCTCCAACACACGGCCCCATATACACCGAGGCAGAATCCGACGGAGAGAGCAAACGGGACGATTAAGACGATGATCGCCCAGTATCTGGATGCAAATGAGCAAAACGAGTGGGATAAGCTGCTCCCAGAGATATCGCTAGCAATAAACAGCAGTATCTCCGACACGACGGGATTCAGCCCAGCTTTTCTGGTTCAAGGAAGAGAACCTCGGCTACCTCACGCTCTTTATGATGAAGTTACTCCGGGACGCGGAATCCCCGAAGTAACCCCAACGGAACGCAGTAGACCGCTGCACCACATCTTCCAGGTCGCCAGAAACAACGCCGACCGAGCATCGGCCGATCAGCGACGACATTACAATCTCCGCCGACGGCAATGGAAGCCGCCGGTGGGATCACTAGTGCTGGTTCGACGCCACGCCATGTCGAATGCCACCAAGGGATTCGCAGCAAAATTGGCAGCGAAATATGAGGGGCCGTTTAGGGTCGCTAAATTCCCTTCACCAAACATTGTGCAGCTGCACATACCGGGCAGTCGCCGACGGCGGACCGCAACGACGAAACGACTTTACAATTCAATAGGTTCCTTTCCCATCGCGGGGAAAGCAGGTCAAGGATAGGGACGAGTTCAAAAACACACCGTTAGCTAGGGGTCTCCTACGTGGGGCACAAACGACGAGGCCTCCGACGACGACCACGGGCCCCCGCCGCTAGTGGAGAGGGCCATGACGCCGCCGACGTCGGGCCTAACTTATGACCCGGCAGGTGACGACTATGTGACTATGACGGAGAGGTGATTAGCACCGTCATAAAGAACGGCTGGAACGCGAAACGGCGCGTGCCAGCGATCGTGGCAGCGCTGCCGCCAGCGGGAGAGCAAAATTGGGTCAAGGCGAAGTTTGCAATAAGATTTGCATTCACTCGTGGCCATTTGGCCAAGGAAGCAATTAGAAGCAGATTTAAAAGTGTGAAAAGGTGATGTGTGACGGAGAGGAAAGAGGAGCAGCAGCAGAAACATTAGCGGAAACAATTAATTTGGTGAACGAGGCAAAGCTGCCCTATAGTTTACATATACATACAGAGATTTCGGGGTGTGTGCTAGATAGGGGAAAGGAGAGTGGGGAACGCAATTAAGAAGATTAATAATTAAGACACGAATACAATGAAAATAAACCCACAATGAACATATCCATGATTCCTAGTGAATTATATTACCCTCTGCTCCCCTCCTCCCCACCTCGGCTGCCGTTGGGTAATTCCAGGCGCCGAATTGGGCAGGACGGGAACAGGAGCGACCCGCTGCTGAGATTAATTCCGGGGGCGGGCGCGGGCGGCGGCTGTTGGGTTCCCCAAGCCGCCTGTCCAATCTTAGAGTGCGCCGTAGGGATTAGCCCAGGCGCCCTCACCGGCGATCGCGAGTCACGGGGAATATTTTGGGGAAGGGGCGACGGCCCGCCGTTGGGTAATTCCAGGCGGAGCCGCCGCGCCGCGGCCGTTGGGTTCGGACCAGGCCGCGGTGTTAGGTTTGGGTTGCGGGCGCGGGAGCAGGCTGCTAGTGGAGGGTTGCGGCCGCTGGAAATTCCCGGCCGGTAGTAATTTTTCCCGCCCAGCGTGGGCAATTGGAAGTCGCAATTCTCTACGCCAAAACCCACCCCTAAAAGTTCTCGCCAACCTCGGCCTGCTGTAGCTAGCTTGATATTATTTAGTTTCTTGAAATTTATATTATATTTTGTAATCTCATGATCCGTCAATATGCTAGGGTGTAAGATATTGTATCTAGCAGATGCAACGTTGTCTTGTAAATGTTCTATTTTATTTCTTATTAATTGAATTTTTATTTGTTGGTCATAATAAAGGTTCTCCTGATTTCTCTTGTTTTCATATTTATTAATTGAATTTAGCTGACTTTCTATAGCTCTTCTATCTGATTGGATTAATTGCCTTATGTAACTGATTGTATCGTTGAAATATGTATTAATATAAATTTGTTTGTTTACTAACTCATTGGTTTCTTGCATGTTTTCCTTGAAATTGGATAAGTGATTTTCTATTACTTTTCTGTCGTCTTCGTCCATTGTTCCAAACAACCATTTTGCTCCACTGCCTACTGCATTAACTAGTCCTCTTCTTCTACGTGTATGATTTCCATTGTTTAACATTTGTATGTTGATTTCTAGATCACCTAACTTTTAAATTAATTATGTGAACTATTATGTCTGTTGTCGTTACTATAGCTTGGTTTTTTATATCTATTAGTGCGTATCCGTCTTGGTCAAGTATCTGTTGGGTCGTCAATGTTCCTGATATTGTCGTTATTGTTAATAGCATTAATATGGTCGTCATCAGCGTTTTCTGTAAATTTGTAAGCTCGTTTAATATTCTTTGGATCAATGCCTTTAAGTTTTGCTTTTTTGTATTTTGGCACTTCTTTGTGTCTTACTGCCTTGTAATTTTTTATGAATCCTTCTTCTCTTTTTTCTTCGTAGTTTTCCCTGTTGGCATTGTTCTTTTCTAACATTTTCTCCTTAGCACTTTCTATATTTTCTTTAATTTTTTTCAAGTCTACCTTATTGTTCTGAGCTTCGTTAGGAGTGCATTTGATTGTAGAGTGATATCTGTCATTGTAATTTCTAATGGCCTTTTGCAATAATTGTTTTATTGTCATGTTTGATGTTTCTGTTTTTAGCGTTACCCTGAGTTTTTCTGCCAATGAATTGTGTAACCTTTCTATGTCCGAATTTCCCGTGTGACTATTTGGTTTAGTTAGGTGTAATTCTATTCCTTCTTGCATTAATAATTCTTTAATTCTGATCGAATTAAATTCGTTGTCAGCTATAATTTAATCTGGTTTACCTAGCTTTGTGAAATGCTCTTTTAGTTGTTCTACTATGGTCATATGATTTCGATCATTTAGTGCATATGCTGCTGCAAACTTGGTAAATTTGTCTATAATTGTTAAAAAATGTGTATTTCTTACTACGTATGTGTCTATATGGACAACTTGATTCTTATCTGATGGGGTTTCGGTTTTTTTGAATTTGTTTCCTGAATGCCTGAATGCATACTTTCTTTTATGTGGTAACACAATATTTGTTTGACTGCTTCTGCTTCGGATTCCATGTTCTGAGCTCTACTCGTGCATTTTATGAATTCTATTTGTTTGTCATTTGAAAACATTTCTATTAATTTTTCCTGTACTATATTGTATTCGTGGTATGGTAGATACGAGTAAATTCCAATTTTTCCTTTGCCTTCTTAAAAATCTCTCCCATCGTTGGAAAATCATGTTTAGCTATAAAAATTATTCTTTTAGCATATATGGTTTTAAATTCTTTGCGTTCTGTATTTATTAACTATTTCCTCCTTTATGAAAAAATGATTGTGAAGGTTTTGTTCAGCTGAGTGTACTGTCGCATTTGACGAATTATATTCTTTGTCTTCTAAGTTTGCTATTATATTTATCTCTGACATGTTTTCGTTTTTTTCGTCCAGTGTGTTTTTTTTGTTCTTAATGACGTAGTCATTGTCATCGAGTCTGCTCAAAAAATCGGCTACTTTATTTTCCCTTCTTTTTAAATAGTCAATCTCAAATTTATATTCTCCTAATTTTAATAACCATCTTTGATGTCTAGGCGAGATATCTTTCCCTTTATGTTTCGAATGCAAAAATTTTATGGGTTGATGATCTATCAGTACCTTAAATTTCCTTCCATACAAATATGGTCTAAGATAATTCACGCTCCAAAGGATTGCCAAAAATTCTTTGTCGGTAGCTGAATAATTTCTTTTATGCGTATTAAGTGTTCTCGACGCGAAACAAATTGGGTGGCCCTCTTGTGATAATACCGCACCTATTGCATAATTCGACGCGTCCGTCGTAAGTGTAAATGTTTTCTCAAAATTGGGAAATCTAAGTATTGGGTGTGAACTGATCATATGTTTTAATTTTTCAAATGCTTCTACATAAGTTGGATCTTTTGGGTGTATTTTCACATTTTTCTTTAAATATTTCGTTATAGGTTGCGCTACTTTAGCATAATCCTTAATAAATTTTCTGTAATAACCAGTTATACCTAGGAAACTTTTTATCTGTTTTTCTGTCCGAGGTAGTACTAATTTTTCTATAATAGATATTTTATTGGGATTAGGTTTAATACCTTCCTTTGTCAAAATATGCCCAAGGAATTCTGTTTCCCTTTTCATAAAATTGCATTTATCTATCTGGATCTACATAAGTTGGATCTTTTAGGTTTATTTTCACATTTTTCTTTAAATATTTCGTTATAGGTTGCGCTACTTTAGCATAATCCTTAATAAATTTTCTGTAATAACCAGTTATACCTAGGAAACTTTTTATCTGTTATTCTGTCCGAGGTAGTACTAATTTTTCTATAATAGCTATTTTATTGGGATTAGGTTTAATACCTTTGTCAAAATATGCCCAAGGAATTCTGTTTCCCTTTTCATAAAATTGCATTTATCTATCTGGATCTTTAGATTTTTCTCTTCCAAGATTTTGAAGATTTCTTTAATTGTCTGAATGTGTTCTTGCAGTGACGTGCTGAAAATTAGTATGTCGTCTAGATAAACGACACATTTTTTATTTATATGGTCTCTCAAAATTTCGTTCATAAGTCTCTGGAATGTGGCTGGGGCATTTTTTAACCCAAATGGCATTCTTATAAACTCATATAAGCCGTGTGGCGTTACAAAGGCTGTTTTCTTTCTATCTTCCTCTTTAACTAAGATTTGATGGTAGCCTTTGGCTAAATCTAACGTTGTAAAATATTGAGCTCTTCCGAGTTTGTCCAAAATTGATTCGATATTTGGTATCGGAAACTTGTCATCTATCGTGATTTCGTTTTGCTTTTTATAGTCAATTACTATTCGATACTTCTTTTTACCTGAATTGTCAATTTTTTTCGGTATCACTATTAAGGGGCTTGAATATCTTGAATTACTTTTCCTTATTATCCCCTGCTCTGTCATTTCTTTAATTTGTCTCCTTACTTCTTCTTCATGTTGAGGTAGATACCTATAAAGTTTTGAATTTAGCTGTTCGTCCGTGGTTGTCCGTATCTCATGCTCTATTTCTGTCGTACTTGCCAAAATGTCTCCCTCTTTAAAAAATAATTTACTGAATCTTTGTATAATAATTTCAATTTCTTTGCGTTCTTCTTTATTTAAATGATCAAGTTTTAAAGTATCCAGGTTTCCTTCGTTACTTTCTAAAGTACACACTTCTTTATATTGCTAAAGGTTATTTATTATTGAAATTTCTTTATGATTTAGCGTTAAAGTTCTTTGTTCCAGATTAATGTAAGCGTTTAAAAAATTCAATAGGTCTATTCCTATAATGGAACTATATATCCTTCCTGTTAGTGGAGCTACTTTCCATCGAACCCTAGCGTTACTTGGTAAATTAAATTCTTTTGGTGCTGTTGTATGTATTTTATGCTCTATACCGTCTTTGCTATTTATCGTACTGTAGGGTATTGGCCTTCTTAGTTTTCTTTTTGGGTAGTCATTGAGTTGGTCATTTACCAGACTTAAAGTGGCTCCTGTATCTAATAATACAACATACTTTTCTTTATTTATGTTTAATTCTATTAGTGGTAGGTATTCCGAGGCTGTTTCATAAAAAAAACTGTATTATTCACCTCTGTCTGTTGGTCGCACTGATGGTTTAAGTCGTTGTTTTCGTAATAGTCGTCCTTTGTTCTATTTTGGTCGGTCTCTAAATTGTCAATTTCCATTGGCTCTACATTTCCTGGTCTGTACTACCTGGTTTGATGTGAACCTGATTGTTGATAGATTTGTTGTTGTCTACTCTGTCCTGAGTTATTACTTCTTATATTTTGTTGGACATTGTTATGCCTAAATTGGCCTGAATTATTATATCTGTAATTCTGTTGTAAGTTCCTGTTATTTTTATTCCCATCTTGATTTCTTGGATTTTGTTGATTGTTTGTTATCTGACCATTGTGTTGATTAAAATTCTTATAATTTTGGTGTTGATTAATCTGATTATTTTGTTGCGTATTAAAATTTTTAGTGTTGTTGTGGATTAATGTTTCCCTGATTTTTGTTGAAAGTCTTGGATTGTTTCTGTCTCTGGATTGTTTCGGCTTGTCCTGCCTTTTTTATATTGGAATCTGATACAACTATTTATTTATTTATTATTTATTTTTAAAATTTCTCCTAATCCTCTTTCTTCATATATTTTATCTAGTAATGTACCCTGTGTTATTTCTTTAGCTGCATTTACTAGCAAGCTTTCTACATTACTAAAATCTATGAAGTTGTCTTGCTTATGGTAGACTATTAATTCATCAGTTTTATATTTAATGTTCTGCAGCTCCACTGCTAGTTCGCTCACCGTGTTCACTCTCAGGTCGCAGATTCTTCGGTAAATTTGGTGTGGTTCTGTATCCGGTCTGTAACGTAGCTTCAGCGTCGCCTTGATCAGTTCCCAGTTGTCTGGTTCCGGTACGTTTATCACTACATCCTTCGCTTGTCCTTGAATCGTCCTATAGAATATGGTCCTGGTGGCTTCTCGTTTAAGTTCCGGATCTTGAATTGATTGGAGCAGATATTCGACGCTGCTGAAGAATGAGTTGATCGAGATGTCCCCTGTTCCTGTGAACGTCGCCAGATGGTTTATAGTTTTGAACAGCCGTTTTTGCTGCGCAGGGTTGTCCGGGGGGTTGTTTTGTAGTTGTAGTTGGAGTAGCTGCAACTGCTTTTCCCTGATTGCCAGTTGCTCCAGTAGGTCTGCCTGTGGCATCTGGGGGTTTTCTTGTGCCATTCTTGCCTCGTCGTATTTATTCGCTCAGTTTCGTGTTCTCGATGCCGTTTTGGATGATGGATCAATTTTAGCTTGACTTAGCAGTCCACTTATTTTTAGTTAAACTCCCTCGACGTCCTTATCAACTGATTTTTAGTTGAGCTTCCTGGGATTCCTTGGCTTTAGAAGTCCACTTATTTTTAGTTGAACTCCTTCTAAGTCTTTGTCAACTGATTTTTATTTGAGCTTCCTGGGATTCCTTGGCTTTAGAAGTCCACTTATTTTAAGTTGAACTCCTTCTAAGTATTTGTCAACTGATTTTTAGTTGATCTCCCTGGGATTCCTTGGCAATTTATTTTAAGTTGCACTTTGTGAGTTATTTCACTGCACTATTTTTGTCGGCCGATTGTAAATTTATTTTTTTATTTTTTATTTTCCGATTCTCTGTTTAGTTAACTTTATTTATTTGTTCGGTTCGATCACTGGATCCTTTTTAATAAAAAAGAATCCTACCGGCTGCGCCACATTCATTCATTCATTTTAATAAAAAAATAAACACGGACACGATGTTTGTTTCTTAGTGGCGAATCATAACTGAACTCTCTTTATTGAAAAAGTCATATTTAAAGGTTTTACATTTGGGTTACAATTGGTTTGTGTTGGTGTACTTAAACGGAATTCTTATTTAGCTTATTCTATATGCTTATGTAGTTATTGCGAAATTTATGCTGTTTAGACTTATTCTATCTGCAATTGGTTTCGTTGCGAAACCGGATGCATACAAGAGTTTATTAACTCATGTCGCGAATTTGTTTACTGCAGGGCAAACAATTTAGGTTCCGCTTACAAGAGTTTATTAACTCGTGTCGCTAAATTGCTTATTTTACATTTATAGAGTCCAATAATTCTTGAACTGTTTGGCTAATTGGTTTTATTTGGGTATTATGTACTGGGAATGAAGTGGATCTGTACATAACTCGCGCGGTAGCAAAACGGTATATAATTATAGAGTTTATTAACTCGTGTCGCTAAATTGCCTATTTTACATTTATAGAGTCCAATAAATCTTGAACTGTCTGGCTAATTGGTTTTATTTGGGTATTATGTACTGGGAATGACGTGGATCTGTACATAACTCACGCGGTAGCAAAACGGTATATAATTATAGATAAATTTAGAGGAAACCCCGGTGGTTTGAAGTCAAAATTAACACAAAAGTCGGAGCGCAAAACAAAAACACGACCGTCCGCAATGAAGAGAAAGATCGAATGAATATATATACACACTAGCGGACCCGGCGAACTTTGTCCCGCCCCAATTTCCCGGCTGCATATAACCCCAGAGTAAAAATAGAACACTGGTAATTCAAATTTCACAACAATTTATTAGAGTCGAAATCAGTGGAGATGGCGATGTGATAAACAGTAATAAATAATGATGACGGCATTCCCACACGCGAACAGGTTTTGTATAACTGCCCATGCGACTTCAAAGGATTGGCCTTCCGATTTATTGACTGTCATTGCAAATGCCAATCGAACTGGGAACTGAATACTCTTCAATTGGAATGGAAGATCTGTTAGAATAATCGGAATTCGTGGGATAAAAACTTCCTTTTCTTTAAATTTGGCCTTGATGATCGTCGCTTGAATCACGTTGTTCATCATTTTCTTAACGGACAACCGCGTACCGTTGCATAATCTCGGGTGATTTAGATTCCGCAGCATTATAATAATTGATCCCACCTTCAGTTGCAAATTGTGCGGCGGAGTTCCTGGCACGTCCCGTGAGTTTAAAAATTCACGAAGAGGACGAATTCAGGCATGTATTAATTTTATCGGCAGCCGTAGATTTCGGGATGACGGAAAGCGTTTGACGAAAATCTCGTTCCTCTTGCCTCCGACTATTACGGACATTCAGACTATTTATTGCGTTATGTGTGCATCGCCCAAATCTTGATCGTCTAACAGGAGGTATTATTTCCAACCTTCTTCTGGCAATTACAAATAACTGAAAAAGAATTAGAGCCAAATCGGCCCAGCCGTTCTCTTGTGATGCGCTTGCAAACATTTTTTTTTTGCTTAATTTTTATATATCTAAATTATAACCAGAAATCCTACAAAGTTCTATTAAATTGATTAATATACAATTTAATTAAAGCAAATTCATTTAAATATAAATAATTAAAACATATTCATTCATATTAAAACATATTTATACTAAAATATAGCTTAAACTTTGCTGATTTAATTAAAAGCGGTAAACAAAAATAAACAAATGTAAAGTAAATTTCACGTATTTGCCTTATTGATTAATTAATTAAAATAAATAAATAAATAAATAAAAATAAATTTACGGAAGAATAATCAAGCTCTTAACGTAAATATCATTATTTATTTAGTTTAAATCATAGTATCCAGACAGTAAAACGTTTCGCAGCGGAAAAAATATTTAATCTTTTCAATTGTGGCCGCTGATTTTACTAGCTGTTTGACATTTTTGAACGGCAACTGATGCGGGCATACATGCTTATTTACAATATTTTTAAATTGTAGATAAAGAAATTAAAAATAAGATAAAAACTACTATTGCTATGGCAGTAATTATTGCCGTAATGAATGAGGAAGATTGTAAACCAAATATTATATTTTGGTTGTTTCATAGTTCGTATCCAAACTCCTAAGATGTTTTTTGTAAATTTAACGGATTTACGGAACTGTAGAAGGCACAGCGAGGGGGAAAACGGTCCGGAACAGTCTGTGTTTTTAAATTTGCCATTATTTTTCGCACGCCCCTCGGGAAATACTAAACACACTTTTCTAGTATATAGTTTTCATGTCTGGATACCGACCTTTAAAACAGCCGCTCCCGTAAACCCATTCTCAACTATTTGCCTCTCGCTCTCTCTGTCTGGATACTATGCTTAAGAAATAGATTTAGAAAATGTATCAGATGATCGTGTTTGTAGATTATATGAATTTAAACATGAAGTAGACGACTTTTTGGTGGGCACCTGATGAAATATAAAGCAATGGTTGTTATTGGGTGGAGTCTAATGGGATTTCACAGGTAGGGTGGGTATAGATTGAGGCCAATAACATCTGGGTCTCATCTTCAATAGGCTCTTTGTTCTGTCCTCTTTCTTAACCAATGGGTTCTTCTATTTGCCACTGTCGTCTCTGTCTACAATTATTAGTTTTGTAACACATTTCTTTACTTTAACACCAAACCCACGCCCATTTTCCTTGAGCATGCCGGTCATGAGTAGACAGAGGGTGTTGAGGTAAACAACGCTCGATTAGTGTGTTCATTACAGCTAAATATAGCGAAGTTCTAGAAATCGTCGCTAGAATCGTCGTGGAGAAAAATAGATTTTGCGTGAACGAAGTTCATGGGCATATAGTTTGTCATGGGGCGATAGTCATGGATAGGGATAAAATGTAGGCAGTTCCGCGATTTTTGAAGCCGCTTAGGCGTTTCTTAGGCTTGACGGAATGGTACCATAAATTTATTAAAAATGATGCAGCTATTTCATCTCCTTTGACCGATTGCACTACACCAAAATTTAAGATTTATGATTTAAGATCTTTTTATTATATTATGACACGGGTGTGGGCGGAGTTTTGTTGCAACTCGATTCGGAAGTCCAGGAGGTGCCTATTGCCTTTTTGTCGCGTAAACTCAATAAATGTTGGCGCGCACAGAAAGAGAGTGCTTAGTGGTGATACTGAACATTAAGAAATTTAGGGCGTATATATAGTGGCAAGAGTTTACGGTAGTTACTGATCACGTATCTCTGAAATGGCTTACGTCACATTTAAGTAGTAATTGCAAAGATTTACCTTCAAAATTTAACATCGAAAAAGAAGGATAAATATCGTGCCCGACTCTTTGTCCAAACCTTCTCTCCCGATTTGGCAGAGTTTATGGCGGAAACAAGATTGGAGTTGTATAATGAACATTTTTAGTCGAAGAAGTACTCGTTACTTTGACATAAAGTAAAGGAAAATAAGGTTCGGATGTGGCAGCAGACAAGTCAAGCGACGACATGTGTCCAAAACATGTAGCGCTGCGCTCGTCATTGTTTCTAAAAAGGCGCTTACCAATTAATGGTTTGTCTCTGAGTGGCGAAGCCTCACCAACTGCTTCGTAAGCCTGTTGAAAACCCTCTGCAACATCCAGGCTTTCTCTCAAGAGTGGACTTGAAAGAGCAGCAAGGAACCATGCAAAGTTTGTTGACAGTCCTATGTCCTATATTGAAGTCAGGGCTTGGAATTGTCTTCTGGTATATATGTGTTTCTCAAACCTCCCAAAATCGCACATTTTATTATACGTGGAAGAAATCTGTAGAGCTAGATAACCGACGACGTCATGCCTCGTAGCTCGCGGAAATTTCCGCCAATTCGGTACATGTGACCAATTCGCATGAGACTCAAGTGGTTCCAGCCACAAATGGGGTGACATTTCTGTTCTAGGGAGAACCAACCTGTTCGCTTTTTCCCCGCTCCCCAAAATGGATGTAAATTATCGCTCCTACTATATTAAATTTTTTTATGGACGTTGATGCCCTACGGTCAGTACACTCAAGTGGCCCTTATAAGACCAGGCACGTGCCTGTTAGGGTTAGGTATTAGTAGACGCGATGGAAAATATAGAAAACAAGAAAGGAAGCTAACTTCGGCTCACCGAAGTTTATATACCCTTGCAGAACTTTAACAAAAAATTAAAACCGAAAATCTGGAATAATTATTAGTTGCCAAATCTCAAGTTTGATGAAAATGGTTTGAAAATCGGCTAAGTTATGGGTTTTTTTGTTATTTTCCTGATTGTTCCTATGGAAGCTATAGGATATAGAAGACCGATTCTCACGAAATTAAAACCAAAATTCTGAAATAATATAAGATGGCTAAAGATTAAGTTTGGTTAAAATATCTTGAAAACTGACAAAGTTATGGTTTTTACTTTTATGTTCCTGATTACTCCTATGGAAGCTATAGGATATAGTTGGCCGATTTTCATGAAATTAAAACCGAAATTTAGAAATAGTAAAAAACGGCTAAATACCAACTTTGATGAAAATATGTTGAAAACTGACAAAGTTAGAATTTTTTTTCTAAAAATTTTCCGATTGTTCCTATGGCAGCTATATGATATAGTCGTCCGATCCGGCTCGTTCCGACATATGTACGAGTGAGAGTATATAGAAGACTAACTACAAAGTTTCATTCAGATAGCTTTAAAACTGAGGGACTAGTTTGCGTAGAAACGGACAGACGGACAGACGGACATGGCTAGATCGACTCGGCTGTTGATCCTGATCAAGAATATATATACTTTATAGGGTCGGAGAGGTCTCCTTCACTGCGTTGCAAACTTCTGACTGAAATTATAATACCCTGCAAGGGTATAAAAATACGAGGAAATAAACTACCGGCCAGCTGCCTGAATATTTGCATGCATGCGATCTAAGTAGGTAAGGATTAAAATTTTTAGTTTAGGAAGACTATTAACATGTGAGATCACCGAATACAAATCATTATAACGTGCACACATGATTTTAAAGGAATCATGCAGTTCATAGGAGGTTCTACAATGACGCAAAACTAAGGGTATGTACGATCTAGTATTTCTACTTGGAACGTGGAAACTGATCTGGCCTATCAAGTCACGTCCACGTCACCGTTAATAAGGTTATAAATAAAGGTAATGCGTAGCATAGTTCTACGATTGGCCAAGGAGGGTAAGTTAATTAGGAGAAATCTTCTTCCATATTATAAGATAGGACGAACTAATGAAATATATAAAGCCTTTGTTACATAGGGGTCATCGAATTCTTTCGACCACCGCTTAATGAATCCCAGCATACCCCTGGCTTTATTCACCATGCACGAAATATGATCGATAAAGTCAAGTTTGGGATCCAGGCGGACACCCAAGTCATCAACTGATTTAATTCTTTCCAAAGAGCAGCAGTTAAGCGTGTAAATTCTAAGCTTGGGAACGACACGAGAGAATGTCATTAGCTTACATTTAGAGGGATTTAAGTTTAGTAGGTTTATGCGGCACCAGGTTTGGAAGCTATCAAGATCTGTTTGTAAATCAGACTGGTAAGCAATGTCCTTGTATTGCACGCAAAGCTTGACATCATCAGCGTACATTAGCACTCTAGAATTTGTCAAAACTTCGGGCAGATCATTAATAAATAATGTAAACAACAAAGGACCCAGGTGACTCCCTTGCGGGACACCTGAGGTGACTTGGAGAACATTAGATAAATTATTTTTATAGAGGACTTTTTGCGTCCTGCCAGTCAGATAACTAGAGATCCACCAAAGAAAATTAATTAAAAATCCTATTAAGTCGAGTTTCCTGAGGAGAAGGGAATGATTAACAAAATCAAGTGCTCTACTGAAGCCAGTATAAAGTCGAGTTTCCTGAGGAGAAGGGAATGATTAACAAAATCAAATGCTCTACTGAAGCCAGTATAAATTTCATCCGTTTGAAGGTTATTATGGAAGCCCCTTATAATGAAGGAAGTAAGCTAAAGCAGAAGGTTTGTAGTCGTTGATCTACGCTTTATAAATCCATGTTGACATGGAGAAATTACTGATCTACAAAGGTGCTGTAATGTTTTCGAAAAGTTTAGGGATGGCTCTAAGCTTTCGGCCATCCCAAAACTTTTCGAAAACATTATTACTCCACATTTGCAGCACCTTTGTAGATCAGTAATTTCTCCATGTCAGCATTGATTTGTTAAGCGAAGATCAACAACCACAAACCTTCTGGAGCTCACTTTCTTCATTATAAGGGCCTTCCATTATAACCTTCAAACAGATGAAATTTATAGTGGCTTCAGTAAAGCATTTGATTTTGTTAATCATTCCCTTCTCCTCAGGAAACTCGACTTAATAGGATTTCCAATTAATTTTCTTTGGTGGTTCTTTAGTTACCTGACTGGCAGAACGCGAAAAGTCCTCCTTAAAAATAATTTATCTAATGTTCTCCGGGTTACCTCAGCTGTCCCGCAAGGGAGCCAAAGGTTCCTTATTGTTTATATTATTTATTAATGATCTACCCGATGTTCTGACTAACTCTAAACTTACAGTCTAAAGTACTCATGTACGCTGATGATGTCAAGCATGATGTGTGCAATACAAGGACGTCGCTTATCAGTCTGATATACATACAGATCTTGATAGCTTTTAAACCTGGTGCTGGTGTCCGCCTGGATCCCAAACTTGACTTTATTGATCATATTTCGTACATGGTGAATAAAGCCAGAAGTATGCTAGGATATATTAAACGGTGGTCGAAAGAATTCGATGATCCATACTTAACTAAAACTTTATACATTTCATTAGCTCGTTCTATCGTTCGAGTAACGTCTACTATGTTGGTTCAATAGATTGCCCACAGGAATCAGGCGTAGGTCATTTAGGATGGCCTGATTTGTCACGTATGTACCAAGGAAGTCCGGATGCCCGCCGAGCACCACGTGCCTGCACTACCCGCAGTCTGTTCAGCTGATGCTTAGATGCAGTGCCCCATACTTGGATCGCGTACGTCCAGGTAGGCGTAAGGATTGCTTTGAGCAGCAAAGCCTTAGTCGACAGCTGGAGGCTTTGCGAGCCCAGGAGCCAGTCGAGTTTCTGGAGCTTGCAAACGCACTTCGCTCTGATTGCCGTGACGTGAATGTTCCAAATTAGACGATGATTTAAGTGTACACCCAAATAGCAGTGGGATGTGACGTTTCGAATGGCGTCGCCGTTGAAGGTGTGTCCAATATCGATCAGAACTCGTAAGGAGAAAGTGACACATGCCGATGTGCAGCAATTTATGGCTATGTTACATTGCCAGGTCCAGCGCTCCATCGCCAGTTGCCAGAAGCAAGCGGACGTCTGTAGTGGGCGACGGAACTGGCATATCACTTGTGTACAAGGTGTATAGAAACGGACCAAGTACACTTCCTTGGGGCAATCCTGCGTGAATGTGCGCCAAGCTGGATCGTGAGTCTCTTACTGCTACTTCGAAGGTTCGATCAGCAATAAAGGACCTTAGAATTGCAAAGTAGGGTGCAGGGAGAAGTTTCTTGATTTTGTAAAGGAGGCCCTAGTGCCACACCTTATCAAAAGCTTGTTTTACGTCCAGGAAGACGCCTACAGTGTGCAATTTGTGCTCGAATCCGTAGGTGATATGGTTAACCAGGCGATGGACTTTTTCTGGGCAGCCTCTAAAGCCAAATTTATATGGAGGAATATGGCCTTCTACTTGTGGGAGTTCAAACACTCGACTGACTAAAATCCGCTCGAACTTTTTCGACAATGGACAGGCTGATTGGGCGGTAGGAGTCGATTTGAGTCAGTGGCTTGTTTGGTGTTGGGATCATGATGATCCGAGCTTGCTTCCACTGCCTAGGGGAATGACCTAGGCTTAGCATGGCGTTGAAAATTCTTACCAGCGCTAGCACTCCTTTGCGTGGAAGAGCCTTAGCCGCTCGATTGTCGATGCCATCGGGTCGAGGAGTCTTTTTTGGATTAAGCGCCTTTAGTTGTAGCGTGACTTCTTGTGGAGTGGTATGTCTTATATGGCGCGCTAACTGGATTGGAACGCTTAAGAAATTTGCAACTTCGTCGCGATGTGAGGCGTCTGGAAGTTCGAAAGGGGTGAAGGTAGCAGACAGATGTTCAGCAAAAGCGCTTGCTTTGTCAGAGTCGTTCTTAAGCCAGTGGCCACTGTGACTCCGAATTGGGGATTGGACAAGCGGCTGTCTTTTAATTCCTCTCGTTAGAGGAAATCGCTGCAATTGTCCGGGCCAGCTCCCTCCAGCAGGGTATCGATGTTCTTTTGGCGAGTTTTCGCTAGCAACCTGCGCAGTCTGTTAGTAACGCTAGATAGCAGTTGCTTAATTGCGGGATCGCCTGACACGATGAACTGCCATTTAAGGTGCCTTTTTTGATTCAGTAGGGCCCTTGCCTCCAATGTTAGTATAGGCGCCCTCCTAGTAGGAGGGAGACTAGATTGACGCTGATGTGGTGTAGCTCGCTGGACGGCTTCAGTTGTGGTGTTTATTGGTGGTTATTGGCACATTGAGAACGGTGTGTGCATCGATAAATGACTTAAAAGTGGCAAGGTTTGCATGCGCCGGCAGCATTTTGGAGACTCCTTTAAAATATTGATTGGGGTGGTAAGGGTGCATCAGACCAAGGCAAGATCAGCAGAGCCTCTGCTGATGTATATTCCTTGGACAACTGAAGCATCAAGTCGACTCGTAGGTGGATATCAGATTGATAGACACCACCTTCTCCTCGGAGAAGGTCCTCCGCGTGGTACCTCCTGGAAACGTACTACGGTACGGCTAATGCGAGCGGCAAACTCCCGTGTCTCCCTTACCGTTAAGTCCCATGACTCCCATCCTATTCCAAGACCCGGGCAAGTCTCGAAACGGCCTCCCCTCAAGTCAGGAGTGTGAAGCGACCCGTGCCCCCTGACTATAAGGTTCGCAGCTGAGGGGCATATCCAGCTGTGTTTGAACGGAGCCTTCCCAGGGCCGGGCAACCCTGGGTCACGACCACCCACCACAACAAAGGCGAGCCACGCCAAGGTTAGTGAGGCTAGCGATAAGCCAAAATCGCTAACCCACCAACAACGGAAAGCGCAGGTCAACAAGGCCCGCTTCATTCTGGCTAAGATAGCCAAGAATGAAAAGGAGGGCAAAGCTGACCAGCGCGATAGAGAAGATAAGGCCCGATTCCAGTCAGTAATCGAGGACTTTGAGCGGTATGAAAATGAGCACCCGGAAGCATTCCTTCCTCCCCAGGCGAAGCGAAATCGCTCCCAAGAGGTGAGCGAGAGCGCTCCGAAGAGAGCAAAGGATGCCAAGGGGGCTCCAAGAGCGACGTCATTCATAAGGCCGGCGAAAAGTTTCAGCGAGGTGGCTAGAAACAGCCTTGCCATGGCACTGGTGGACGAGCTCAATGACGACGGGCGCCTGCTGGCGGAGAAATGGGAGGAGGTCGAGACCCGACTGGCGGAGATGGTAACAGACAAGTTACTATCAGAGCCATCGGGTCCGATGCCCTCTTTTGACTCTTCAGACATGGTTAGAGGGCACCGGGTGATCAGATGCGACGATGAGTCCTCAAAGGACTTCCTGGCGGCATGCGTTGCTAGCATAAGCAACGCATGGAAAGGGCTACGCATTAAGCTAGTCCCCGCGAAGGATATCCCGAGGAGGCCCAGAGCTCGCATCTGGCTAACTAGCCATGACAGGGTGCTGCAGACGTTACGAGCTCAGAATCCAGATGTCGATATGGAGGACTGGGCCGTACTCAAAGCTGAGAGGGAGATGAAAACAAGTCAGCCTTTCTTGTTTCTCATCAACCGCCGATGCCTGGAGCAACTGAGGAAGTCCGACCACAAAGTGCGGTACGGAATAAGGAAGGCCAAGATCAAGGTCTTCCTTGCCGAGCCGGACGAAGCCCTCGAGGACGACGTCGATGATACCAACAGGCTGTTGGACGACCTCATCATCGACGACGTCACCCCAGACACAACGCCGAAGTAATGCCGAACGTCGTCCAGATCAATCTGAAGCGGAGCTCTCACGCTTCAGCAAATCTGGCAGTTCTTCTCAGCGAGAAGAACATCGACATCGGCCTCTTACAAGAGCCATGGACTAGAGACGGACAGATCTCTGGCGTGGCGACTAAAGGATACACAACGCTATACACAAACTCGACAGGTAGGCCGAGGGCGGGTATAATAGTCACCCTTAGCAACCCAGACCAAGCAGTGGCCAGGTTTGAGACGGCGGATGGGACAGCAATATTAATAGCTTCCGGCTATTTGGCCCACGACGAGAACGCACCCCCAGATGCGGTCATCAGGTTGATGAAGTGGGCTGAAGAGAGCAAGACGACGCTAATCCTCGGGTGTGACGCCAACGCCAGGCACACGCTGTGGCGAAGTAAAGAAACAAACGAAAGGGGTGAGTCTCTCTTCGATAGTATTATATGTCGTGACGTCACTATTTGTAATAGAGGGGATATACCGACTTTCATTTTTCCAAGCACGGAAGAATTCCAAGGTTGGGAAGAAGTTCTTGACATAACTCTCCAAATGGAGAACAGTGGGCACAAGGTAGAAAATTGGGGGGTTTCGACACAGAACTCTTTTTCAGACCACAGGTACATATTCTTTGAAATCTCGATGCCGATGCGCGAGACGACACCGAAACGCAATCCACGTAACACAGACTGGAACAAATTCGCCAAAATTGTACAGAAAAAAACAAAACACAGGAGGATCAAAGTCAGATCCGACCCGGAAAAGATAGACAAAGAAGTTGAGGACCTTACAAATATCCTCAGCAACGCGTACAAGGAGTCATGCAGAATCACATACTCCAAGAAGCAATACCCACAATGGTGGAGCAAAGAGCTGAGTGAGCTCAGACGTAAGGTCAGGAAGACCTTCAACAACAGCTACGGAACCAAAGACTGGGGACCGTACAAAGAGATACATAAAGAGTACAAAAAGGCGATATACGTAGCCAAGAAAGAATCTTGGAGCAACTACTGCGAATCGCTAGAAGGAATAAAAGACACAGCTAGGTTGAGCAAAATACTAGCAAGAGGGCAAGCAAGCCCCTCACTTATAAACAGACCTGACGGCACAGGAACGTCGTCAGCTGAAGAATCACTAGATATCCTGCTGGACACTCACTTCCCAGGAAATCTAAGAATAAAACCTACGGCAACGGATACCCTAAGGGCAGTCCAACAGCCACAAGTCGAAGAGATCGCCACTAGGGAAAGAATCTACTGGGCGATAGACTCTTTTGACAAATACAAGAGTCCAGGTCCGGACGGAATCATACCAGCAATGCTGCAAACGACGAAGGAATACATATGGAACTGGCTGCAAGCAATCTTCCAGGCATGTATTCAAGCAGTACACGTACCGCTTCCATGGAAGGAAGCAAGAGTAGTCTTTATACCCAAACCAGGAAGAAGAGGACACATCCTAGCCAAGGATTACAGGCCGATTAGCCTGACCTCATTCCTCATGAAAACAATGGAAAGGATACTAGATATCCATATCAGAAGAAAAACGGAGAGAAACCTTTCGAAAGCACAGCACGCTTACCGTAAAGGCAAATCCACAGAAACGGCGCTACACGAAGTAGTACAATACATAGAGAAAGCCCTGCTGTTCAAAGACTGCACGATGGCTACCTTCTTAGATATAGAAGGGGCCTTCAACAACGTAACCGCGGACTCCATCCTGAGCTCCCTCAACAAAATAGGAGTTGAGGGAGGCATCAGATCATGGATAGGCGAAATGCTAACGAGCAGGAAGATAACAGCCGAACTGAGTGGCACTCATCACACCAGGTTTGTGAAGAGGGGCACACCTCAGGGGGGAGTTCTATCTCCACTGCTCTGGCTGATCAACATGGACGACATATTGAAGGAACTCAATAGCGAAGGAATTAAGGTGGTAGCTTACGCGGACGACGTAGTCCTACTCACCACAGGACCATTCCCCGACGTTATCAGCGAACTGATGACAAGGGCACTCACAAAACTGAACTCATGGGCTAAAGCCGGAACTTATGCTCTTTACGAAAAGAACAAAGATCCCTCGGTTCACAAAACCACAGATAGATGGTATAGAACTAGAGCTATCACAACAAGCTAAGTACTTGGGGGTGATACTGGACACAAAACTATCATGGAAAAACAACATCAATGAACGAGTCAAGAAAGCGAGTATAGCATTCTACTCGTGCAGAAAGATGTTTGGAAAGAACTGGGGCATTCACCCCAAGATCATAATATGGCTCTACACAGCGGTAGTGAGACCCATACTGACATATGGAGCACTAGTATGGTGGCCGGCACTAACTAGGGCATACAACAGACAGAAACTTACAAGGATTCAAAGATCGGCATTCGCAGGTGCCACGGGAGCACTAAGATCATGCCCCGCGGCGGCGTTGAATGCAATGCTAAACATGATCCCAATAGAACATTTCATCAGGAATGTAGCAGCCCAAAGCGCGGTACGACTGAAAGCAAGCCATAGCTGGAAGAACTATCACACTGGGCACTGTACGATCCTGAATGAAATAGACTATATGGGAACAACAGGAACGGACTACATGACAACCAAACTACGATTCGGCAACGCATACACAACAAGATACCCCACAAGGGAAGAATGGAGACGAGGGAGTGTTTTCGAACGAGACGAAGTATCCCTCTACACCGACGGCTCAAAAGTGAGATGCGGTGTAGGGGCCGAAATCTTCGCCGACAGCTGGGGAGAAGAAGAGTCCTTCAACCTCCCAGCGTCAGCGACAGTGTTCCAGGCAGAGGTATTCGCAATTCTGAAAGCTGTCGAACTCTCAGAAGACCGAGACCTCAAGAATACTAAAGTTAGGATATACTCGGATAGCCAAGCGGCTATCAAATCTCTAGCATCAGCAAGAACAACATCGACTCTAGTAGCCCAATGTAAGGAGGCGCTAAATAGACTCGCGGAAGACAACACGGTACAAATAGTATGGGTACCGGGACACAACGACATTCCAGGAAACGAGAAAGCTGACGAGCTGGCCAGGCAAGGGTCAGAAAGGAGCTCAGACACCGCGAACATAAAAATCTCCCTGAACTCAGTCCAGAGGGAAATCCTCGACCATTTCAAACGACTAGCCAGCAAAGAATGGTCAACGATGACTGACAACTGAAGATCTAGGCTATGCTGGCCAGAATACAATAGGAGAAGGACAGCAGACCTGATCTCCAAAAGCAAAAAGGATATCAGAAGAATAACGTCAACCCTCACGGGGCATTGGCCAATAGGCACTCATGCCTGTAAAATGGGCCTTCCCCATAACACATATTGCAGAAGCTGCAAAGAAGAAACCGAGGAGGAGACACCGGAGCACCTGTTGTGTCACTGCCCGGCATTCAACCATCTTAGAGCACGACACTTCGGAGCTCACCAGCTAGGGTCGCTAAGGGAGGTAGGGTGGCAATCAGTGAATGCCATCCTAGCGTACCTGAACGACACTGGCTGGAACTGAAGTGAAGGAGCAGGCTACGACAGTCGAGGGAGTGGATCAAAACGGAGCTCAGCTCTAATTGGAGGCTACCAGGGTAGCCTCACCACTTTTACCTACCTACCTACCTTAAAATATTGAGCCTTTTCATCATTCAGAAGATAGTTCGGTGAGTACTCGAACGGAGACCTGTTGTTGCCTACAGCCTTTTGAGATGCCAAAGTCAATTACCCTGGCGGTGGCGCTAGCACGATAAGGGTAGCATGTGGCTTCTCCAGTTGCTACAATATCGACATTATTATTGGCCAGGACAGAGCTGAGAGTTCGACCTCTGGCACACGTTCTGTTATTGCCCCACCAGCTGTTTCCAATCACCTGCAGCAAGAAATGCACCTCCGAATTGGGAGAGAAGCGTCGTAAAATCTGCTTCTGTCCACCCGACAGCAGGAGGGCAGTACACCGAAGCAACGTTAAACCTCCCCCTTGTTGATTATAGCTCAATGGAGACGGCTTGAACGTGCTCTTCCAAAATGGTGAAGGAGAATTAATGAGAAATACCCGACTTGACGAGGATCGCTGGCCCCCATGTTTCTTGTCGTCCGGATGATCGGCTTTGTGCAAAGTGAAGCCAAGGATACTGAAGATAGACCGCGAGCAGAGTCGGGCTTCTGACAACAGGAGGATGTCAATTTCGTGTAGCT
The DNA here is from genome assembly GCA_035046345.1 of Drosophila birchii. Lineage (NCBI taxonomy): Eukaryota > Metazoa > Arthropoda > Insecta > Diptera > Drosophilidae > Drosophila > Drosophila birchii. The sequence continues at coordinate 32,062 of JAWNOA010000146.1, read as the reverse complement.
CAATGAAAGCAATGACCTCATTTGCTTTTGAGCTTAGCCCATTGGGGTTCCAGCAGGCTACTTTAAGCACACCCATTGTGGAGAGGAGAGAGGAGGGACGCGTCTGCAGAATTGCTTGCATTAGTGTCTCTACCAGGGACATCATTCTGTCGAGCCTCATGAATAGCTGTTCTAGTTTAGCATCCAGAGAGGCATTTGCGGTGGAATGAGTTGGAGGGGGAGTATTTTCCATTTCGTTGCGAGGGTGGCTGCGTTGTGCGGTGGCTAGTTCCTCCTGACTACACTAGGAAATGATTCCTAACCAACATTAGGTGAAAGATGGTTTGGAGAAGATGTGTTCGGTTCTGCGGCGGCAATATACTTCGAATGGTTGTTCTGCTTTAATGCGACTTGCAGGTATTTGCGGCATCCTCTGAAGTCTGAAGATTCGCCGCAGTGAAAGCAGCACCTAGGATCGTCTTTTCCAAGTTTGCACTCCTGGGTAGGATGGTTGAGTACAGTAAGCTTTTGTATGTCCATATTCCTGACATCTATGACACTGTACAGGACCAGATTGCTTGCGAGGCTTCTCCCAGGTCACTACGTGTCTGCAGACAGCAGATATGTTTTTAAGAAGCTTGTTGCTGTCGGCCTTCTTAATGTCCATAAACCTCATGTTGAGTGGAAGCTGTGTTGCCTTGTTGCGAGGGGTATAGATGACCTTCTGCCTGCAGGCACTCAATAATGTCCTCCGAAGGGACTGCGTGGTGAATGTTCCTCATTACCATGCGAAAGGGTCGGTCTTCAGGTAGCTGGTGGTGGTGAAAAACAGTTCCTTTTTCGCGGAAGTGTCTAGCCACGAGCCTGTAGGCATCGGAGGAGTTCCATTGAATAGCGCATTCACCTGAGTTCAGCGCTTTGATGGAGTAATTGTTTCCAATAAGAGCATCAAGCTAACTACATGAAGCAAAGTAGCTGACAACACCGGGAACCATAATCCTTGGGACCTTTGGAGATCGTGCGGCTTGCGGAGCAGTTGTTTGGACTTGTGCTGGACCTGGGCTGAGACGTTTCCGGCTGCAAAATTGCATCACATTTTCCTTACGGCGCGGTTTGCCGCGGTTAGCGAAGTAGAAGGCTCGGCGTCAATTTCTTCCCCGTCGCTTAGGTGTACGAAGCGATTAGCAGAATTATAAGTATAGCTTGTCTTCCTTTGGCTGATCTTGGGAGAGAACGGCGCCCGCTCTCTTCTTTGCGGCTCCTTTTTTTGGCTTTGCGCTGACTTGCTGCCATGCTGGGGTGGAGTTGCATGATACTGTACTGATAGGAGCAGGAATATGCCTCGTACTGGATACCGCAGAACACTGCCATTCTGCCATTCAAGCTTGTTGTAAACGTCAATGCAGATGAGACCGAGGATGTTACGGTACAAGTTGTGATGCAGCTTGTGGGAACCCATCTGGTTGTACTGCGAGCATTGAAGTCGTCCATCAAACTAGCTCGCAGGCTAGCTAACTTTTCAGGAATGTGTGTTGACTTTTGCAGACTGTATTTGAGTTTTTTATATAAATATAAATTTTCTTTTTTTAGATGGTTTGCAATTTTGACTTCCTGTCACTTCCCTTAGTGTGGCCAGAAATGATAGTCTTCCCAAACTAAAAACTTCAATCGTTACCCACTTAGTTTGCATGCAAGCAAACATTTAGGCAGCACGCCGGTAGTGTATTTTCCTCGTATTCTTTTTAATATTTTCCATCGCGTCTACTAATACCTAACCCTTACAAGCACATGCCTGGTTTTATAACGGCCACTTGAGTGTACTGACCGTAGTGCATCGACGTCTATATATGTTTTATACGAAAATCCAAAAATACACACGCACATGATATAAACAATGAATCAGTCCAAATACACATACACATATTAATAATATACAAAACAAATTTACGCAATTTTTACAAATATATACATATATAAAATATTCATCCGCAGAAACATAACCCCATTTGTACATACACACATATTCCACAATAAATATACGAATTTACAACGAAAAATTATATTATATAGTTTTATGGAAAATTTATGGGTGCCTTTCAAGCCGAGACTTCTGCGTCCGTTGAGATGGGGGTGTTAATCGCTGCGTTCAGATTGAGACTTCTGTGTCAAAAAAATAGTCGATCGAAGCCTACAGATGCGACTTCGTTGGCGTCTGAAGGATAATTATAATAAATCCTTACTGAAACACCTCCATAGACTTCTTAGTCTAGTAAAACGAGTTAATCCAAAGATTGCGTTTATAAAAGAAGATTTAATTTTAGTACGTGCGTAGAGTTCTAGGTCTTCTTATATACTAATTAAAGCTAAGTGTTTTTGGAGTTAAAAGCTTCAAGAAGAGCTTAGTGCCATGTATATGCATAGTAACAATGGCCTTATTGTAATAAGTAAATAAGGATATGTGTGGGTATACATGACTGTATTATTTGTTAAAATATACACCGATTTATTTACGATAATATTGAATACACAATATTTATATTATATATAATTTCTGGCCAATTTACATAAAATAAAGTAAAGACAAACAAAATAAACTAAACATTCAAATCGAAAAACTTCGTTCCAGCAATAAATAAATATTTATCGTCATGTAAATATCCACAAAGGAATTGGTTTTTTTAGTTGCGAATTAATTGACAAGCTTCCCGCTATTCTGCGCCGAGCGAAAATTTTCCACCAATTATATTCATACTGTAGCAGGCCAGCTAAAGTATGTATTGCTTTGGTCACACTGCTCGAGAGAGACAGCTCACGTATGAGGGAGCATGAGAGAGACTCGCTGGTTAAAAAGGTGGTTGATTGGAAATTTGCCGAAAGAAGGATATCACTTTGAAGAGAAGGGCACAAGAGACATAAGGTGAAAATTAAAATTATAAAACAAAAAAGAATAAAACAAAGAATAAAACAATCGGTTAAATAAAGTTACTTAAACTAATATTCGGTCATCTCAGAAGTGGGATCCAGGAATTTTTTTGTGTGAGCTAATTGTACAACCAAAATGATTTAGACATCAATAAAGTGACTGTGGCTAAGGGATCAAAACCTGACCTGTGCTCTCGATTATGTTTGGTTTCACCCGAAAGCCACACAGAGGCAGAAGCGACAATGGTGGAGAAATGTGTGCAACAGAATCGAATGGGACTGGCTCGTGGCATGGAAACGATTGAGGAGGTGCATCGGGAAATCGAGAAGGCAAGGAAGGTTCTGAAAAATCTTCAGCAGCAGATCGACAGCGTCGGTTTGAGAGTCGACGTCGTGCGACCAAACGGCGCCAGCGAGACGTCTAAAAATAACGGCGACGTGGTCGAACACGAAGGCGAGCGTAGCAACGGTATGGCGGATGATGTACGTAGGCTGAGGAAAGAAAGAGATGCCAGCGACGATTCTCGAAATTTCGGACGAAACGACAGTGGATTAACCGGAGACAACGGCATAAATGGTGTCAGAAGCAGTCGAGTCGATTTTTCATCAGCAGGATTTGGTTTAGCTAAGGAAATACTAATGGACTTTTCGAAGAATATTTCAGTTCGGAAAACCAACGAGTGAGCTGGTGGATCAGTTACTTTTGGCGTTTGGCGGCAACGTGTCGAGAGCCGATTTTGGAAGCCAACTAAGAAGTCAACATGGAAGACGACAAGCTCATGGATGGACTTATTGTTGGCATTCCAGCGATAAATATGCGGAAAGCTAAGAATTCAATGATCTGTAATATTGTGCTGGGAAGGGACATTATGGAAGGGACTTATGGAAGCATAATTTGATAAACAATTTAGAAACGTTAAGAATGATTACAGTCAAGAGGACTGAAACCGAAATCGATAAAAATACAAATATAAGTTTATTAAATAATAACATTAAGGAACCTGAGGAATTGGATGAAGAATTTGGGCTAGAAGAAAGTTTAAGAAGTGAAATATTAGAAGAAAGTTTAGAAAAAACAAATTTTAGAAGAAAAAAGCTTAGGAAGTCAAAATTAGAAGATGAGAGCGTAGGGGAAATATTTTAGAAGATGAAAGGGTAAAGAAAAAACCTGTAGGAGACAAAACGTAAGAAGAACTAGAAAGGGAAATTGAGCTGGCCTAGAAGGTAGGGGCTCTCCACATTATGAATAAGTTTATGTAAAAAGACGACGCCAAGCATCGTCCTACGGTTAGCTAAAGAAGGTAGATTAAGTAGGAGAAATCTACTAGAGTAAGACGGTAATCTAAGGTTGGCATCCCAGAGCAGGCCACGAAGGACAAAAAGCAAAAAGTGTTTTTGGATAGATTCAATGCGGCTACTGTGGACTCCAAATTGAGGACTCCAGACGCACGAACCATACTCCAATATAGGTCGAACTAACGAAGTAAAGAGAGTCTTCGTTACATAAGGAGAATCGAATTCCTTCGCCCACCTTTTAATGAGTCCCAGCATGCCTCTGGCTTTGTTAACCATACAAGAAATATGTTCAGAGAACGAAAGTTTAGGATCCAGGCGGACACACAGATCATCAACGATAGTAATTCTTTCCAAAAAACAATCGTTAAGCATATAGGTGGCAAGCAGACGAGTGACACATGAAAATGTCATCAGTTTGCATTTTGAGCTGTTGAGATATAAATCGTTAGCATGACACCATGCTTGGAAGTTATCAAGATCCGACTGTAGGTCTGATTGGCACGAACTGTCCCTATACTGCAAGCAAAGTTTAACGTCATTAGCGTATATGAGTACTCTGGATTTGGTTAGAACCTGCGGCAAATCATTGATAAACAATGTGAATAGAAGTGGTCCAAGGTGGCTACCCTGTGGGACGCCAGATGTGACCCTGAGGCTATTGGATAGAACGTTTCTGAACAGAACCTTTTGGGTCCTGTCGCTTAGATAACTCGAAATCCACGTAAGAAGATCACTAAGAAATCCCATTGAATCAAGTTTGCTAACCAGAAGAGAATGATTAACCGAGTCGAAAGCTTTACTAAAGTCCGTGTAAATAACATCGGTTTGAAGGTTTTGTTGGTAGCTCCTAATAACAAAAGAGGTAAGATAAGAAGAGAAAGCCATTTTTGAACCAGTGATTTTATATTTAGCCTAGATTTTACGTTTTTTAGACGCGTCAGCTCCTTGTTAAACCAAAGTGGTTTATTAGAGACCGACGGGTGGGTTTTAGGAACACATAAGGAGAAAAATGAGTTCATGGCATTGTAAAAAATGTCAACGGCGGATGCCATGTCAGAGCTCGTGGAAAGATTAGACCAATCAAATTCTTCTATTAAAGTGTTTAGCTTCTGATAGTCAGCCATTCGGAAACAGCGAACTCTGTTTAAACTGCTATCAGGTGTAGTAGCTAAAACTGTCCCAGTGTCGATAGTCACATCGAAAGTTGGATAATAAGAATCTTCAAGTTGCGTCATTGGAGGAACTCTAATTAGGTTTACGCCTGCAGGATCGGAGACAAATCATAGATCCAGTAATCGGTTTAAAGAATTAAAAATATGGTTAACTTGAGATAATGATAAATCAAGCAAGCCGTTTATGAGGTCATTCTGTGCCGCAGTGTGAAGGACGTTAGACACACCATCAGAAGACCAGTGATTTCCGGGTATGTTGAAGTCACCCAAAGCCACTAATTGGTCCCTATCAGAAAGCCTATTGGAAACTGCCCGAATTGCCGAAAGGTGTTTTCAATAAATTGGCTCTTCCGAAGATGGAGGGATGTAAGAGCAGGTTACATAAATGCAACTACCTGTGAATGATAGTTTAACGCAGATAAATTCGATGTCCAAAAAGTCATTAGATACCACCCGTTCCGAGATGAGGCAGGAGTCAACGGCAATTAAGACTCTGTCACCACGCTGGAGAAGACCGTCTAATCTGTAAATAGTGTACTTACATGGAAGAATTTCGGAGCAGAGGATCTCCGGCTTCAACCAGGTTTCTGTAAATACAATCACCTGGGATGCGAAAGAAAGGCTATCAGAATATAATCTAGAGAGCTTACTGCGTAAGCCCCTAGTATTCTGATAGGAAAGTAGTAGGGAAGAGGTTAGTTTTTTGGGACAGATGGTGCTGGAGTGGACACTGAGGGTTGTGACAGCTTGGGCAGTTGAACTCTCGTAGGCCGATTTCTCTTCTTCCGTGCCTCGTACTCCTTGACTAAGACGTACTCGGGCCAGAAGTCACCCGAGCAAATAGTGTCAAAGAGTTGGTGTTCTGGAGGGGGGTGGCTTTATCTGAAAATCACTCGGAATAAAAACTCGGAATAACTTTTCGGGGTGTTACGCGACGAGCGTCATAGATCTTTATTAGGATGTAGGTAAATTAGAACTAGCATACATTAAATTTAAACCTAGCTGGGAGAGCGGATTGGAAGCTCTGTCTTGAAAGCCCGAAGAAAGAGGGAGAGAGAGAGTGTACGGGACACTTTGAGGCTGTAAATGGAATTACACTGCCTCTCGAAAATAAGCGCCCTTTTGGCGCGAACATTCTCCCCCCCCCTTGCGAGGATACGCAGCAAAAATATTTGGAGGGCTTAGCTCGGGAAAGCGTTGGATACGCTGAGCGTTCGTCGACATGTAGAAGAATGTGGTGATCCTGTCCACACGACTGGCATCGGCCGCTACTGCGGCAAGATCCTGCGGAATGGTGGTGGGCCAGACAGTTGTCGCAGTATTCCTTCTCGATGACTGCCTGGAGCCGTTTCTCAGCACTAAGCCTAAGAAAACGGTGGCATTTCCGAAGAGGATGGTTTCCTTGGCAGACTCGGCATGGGTAGGATAAAATACCTCGGGAACGTCTGCTTTTGATGTCCTCGAATGGAACCCAGTAATTGAAGGACTCGGGGCGAGTCGTAACTCGTGTGGAGAACGAGGAAATCCTTTGGATCGGCGCGGATTCTGGCCTTGAAGCTTTGGAAGGAATCGGGACACTACCGGAATTGCTTGGATGCAGCAAAGTGTGATGCCGACCGTGGCACGTAAAACAGTTGTGGGCGCTTGTGCAATCGTGAAGTTGATGACCACTTGCAAAGCAATTTGAGCACAACTGTTTTCGTTGGAGATAAGATGCACGATCGTTTATCGTCATCTGTAGGAAGCGTGGGCATAACCGCATAACACAAATCGCATATTTTCGATATTGGAACAATCTTGGTACTAAAGGATTTTAGCATTCGGGGCGACACGTTGAAGGGTGTCGGTTTGGATGGACGGGAGCTGAACGTAGGAATTGAATCTATAGATTCTAGAGTTCTATGGCGCTCCGTCAGAAAGGAATCTAGATCTTGCCACGTTGGAATTTCGGTTTTATCCGGGATGGATTGCTCCCATAATGCGAGTGTCAACTTTGGGAGTTTTGTAGAACACAAATAAACTAGGAGACAATCCCAGTTCTCAGTAGAAAGGCCGGACAGTTTAAGGGCCGTAAGGCAATTGCGGATAGTTGTGACGGTCTGCCGCCCAATTTGCCAGATAGCTCAGGGACGGCCAGAGTCCGCCTAGTAGTCCAAGTGGTAGCTGTAAGAGATATTCCCCCGAGTCCCAGTAAGAACAGGTGAAGAGAATTCGGTGACTTAAGTAGATTTCTGTTTATTCAATGCTTCAAGTACAGAGTTTATTATCGGGATCTCGGGTGCGCTGCAGCCTGGTCTCGGTCGTCTGGGCTTCTCGCGTCAGGGTCGTCTTCGTCCCGGTGATCGCGGCTCGCCCTGGACTCGGAAGTCTTCAGAGAGAGAAGCGGGCGGACTCGTAAGTCTTCAAAGAGAGAATGCGCGGCGGACTCGTAAGTCTTCGGTTTGCGAGAGAGAGAGGGGCGGACTCGTAAGTCTTCAAAGAGAGAGGGCGTGCGGACTCGTAAGTCTTCAAAGAGAGAGGGCGGACTCGTAAGTCTTCAAAGAGAGAATGCGCGGCGGACTCGTAAGTCTTCGGTTTGCGAGAGAGAGAGGGGCCGGCGGACTCGTAAGTCTTCACCGAGAGAGAGAGAGAGGGCGGGCGGACTCGTAAGTCTTCACCGAGAGAGAAAGAGGGGGCGGACTCGTAAGTCTTCGGGGGGGAAAAGAATCCGGCGGGCCGAATTCGTTGTCGCGACTCTCAAGTCTTTCGACAATGTATGGGCAACCGGAATCCTCGGATTCTAGTCGCCTACCCAAAAGTGACTTCGCTGCTGACTACAAGGAGTGTTACCGCTCCCGATCGCCGTCGGCCGCTAAGTGATTTTCTTAGGCCAGCCGCGCTCCTTATATAGCGGGCCGCGGATTCCAGTGTGCCCGCCGCGATCGGTTGCTTCTTCTTCTTCTCCGGTGTGCCCGCAGCCGCTAGTACGGCCCTTTATCGGCGCGCGCGCGCATTTAATTCGAATTTAAATTATTTTGTGCGCGGCACGCGTCACACTCCCCCCCCGTTTCAATCGTGGCGCATGATCGCCACGTGGTTTCCTCTATTGGAAACTACTCTCCACATGACGCCTTCATCCTCCTGCAGCCAGTTATTCTGCCGCCCGTAACGTTTCCTGGCCAGCCTCTCCTTGATCGCTGCCACTCCTGCCTCGGAAATGACCGCCCCGGCCGGCACAGTCCAGCCCCATTCATTTTCCTCCACCGGGTGCAGTTCGATGCCGTCCTGGTCCGGCGTCGGTGGCCGTGGTACCCAGGGTGGTGGGCCTTTCTCCTTCTGTTCTTCCGGCGCCCGGCTGGGCATCCTCGGGCCTGCCACCAGGGACTTGACCGCCCTCGGCTGAGCGGGTGCCGTCGCCCCCGAGGTGGTCGTCCCCTGCCCTCCGATCTCCACCTGCCGTGGTACCTGCGCCATTTGCCGCCTGCCGTCGCCTCCATGGCTCCCAGCTAGTCCGGTCTTCGCGGTCTCTGCCGATGCTAAGCCTATTCTCCTGCCCATCACCGCCGGCTCCGTTCGCTCCCTGCCTGCTACCGGGATCGCTGCTGCCTCCACCAGCTTGGCCCGCGTCGCCGCTGCTGCCGCCGCCACGTGCCGCTGCCTGACCTTCGCCGTGCTCTCCTCGATTATCCCCATTTCCTCCGGCTCTTTAGTCGATATCGATGCCTCGTGATCGGGTTCTCGCGATACTTCCACGTACGGTTCCGTGACTTCAATGTGTGCTACTTCCATTGCCTCGTTGTCGCTGCTCCCTGCCTCCTTTACCTCCAGCTTCCGATTCTTTGCCACGATTTGGAACCCGTCGTACGTCAAGTCGTCCCTCGGGTCAGGCCTTTGATGCGTGGCCTGAGCTGCCAGTTTTAGTTGCTCAGGCCTTGGTGGGTTGCCACAATTGCGTGCTGCATGCCCTGTGCCACCGCATCTAAAGCACACCTCTTGCTCTTTATGTTGCTGCATTGGCCGTATTGCGCCATCCGTTGCTTCGATCTCCTCTACTTCCTCGGCCAATTCCAGGAACTCCGTTAATGTGCTAAATCCGTTCCTCCGCGTGTATAACTTAATTTTGCTCCTGCAATTTTTGTACACCCTGTCCAATTTTTCGCGTTCGGATAGCTTCGTGAATCGCATCAGCTTCCGTAATTCGGTTGCGTATTCTCTTACTGGCTCGTTTTCCCGTTGTCTCATCTGCGCAATCTGTTGTTCCACCTGTTCCTCGTACCTCCGTGGCAGGAAGTACTCCAGTAATTCCTCCTTCAGCTGATCCCAGGTCCTGATCTCCGTTGGCGTGGTGTTCCACCAATCCGCTGCGAGTCCTTCCAGAATGAATGGCATGGTCTGGATTAACTGGTCCATTGCCATTCCGTACCCTCCGGCCCACTGTTCTATCTTCTCCAAGAACTCTAGTGGGTTTGATGTTCCCTGGTACCTTATTCCCCATCCTCGCACTCTGTCGATAATCTCTACTTCCACCCTCCTTCTCGGTTCCTCCATCCTGGACATGTTCTCCTGGTCTCGGGTTTCTCCTACTACCACTGTCCCTGCTCGGGCGCCAATGTGACGGTCTGCCGCCCAATTTGCCAGATAGCTCAGGGACGGCCAGAGTCCGCCTAGTAGTCCAAGTGGTAGCTGTAAGAGATATTCCCCCGAGTCCCAGTAAGAACAGGTGAAGAGAATTCGGTGACTTAAGTAGATTTCTGTTTATTCAATGCTTCAAGTACAGAGTTTATTATCGGGATCTCGGGTGCGCTGCAGCCTGGTCTCGGTCGTCTGGGCTTCTCGCGTCAGAGTCGTCTTCGTCCCGGTGATCGCGGCTCGCCCTGGACTCGGAAGTCTTCAGAGAGAGAAGCGGGCGGACTCGTAAGTCTTCAAAGAGAGAATGCGCGGCGGACTCGTAAGTCTTCGGTTTGCGAGAGAGAGAGGGGCGGACTCGTAAGTCTTCAAAGAGAGAGGGCGTGCGGACTCGTAAGTCTTCAAAGAGAGAGGGCGGACTCGTAAGTCTTCAAAGAGAGAATGCGCGGCGGACTCGTAAGTCTTCGGTTTGCGAGAGAGAGAGGGGCCGGCGGACTCGTAAGTCTTCACCGAGAGAGAGAGAGGGCGGGCGGACTCGTAAGTCTTCACCGAGAGAGAAAGAGGGGGCGGACTCGTAAGTCTTCGGGGGGAAAAGAATCCGGCGGGCCGAATTCGTTGTCGCGACTCTCAAGTCTTTCGACAATGTATGGGCAACCGGAATCCTCGGATTCTAGTCGCCTACCCAAAAGTGACTTCGCTGCTGACTACAAGGAGTGTTACCGCTCCCGATCGCCGTCGGCCGCTAAGTGATTTTCTTAGGCCAGCCGCGCTCCTTATATAGCGGGCCGCGGATTCCAGTGTGCCCGCCGCGATCGGTTGCTTCTTCTTCTTCTCCGGTGTGCCCGCAGCCGCTAGTACGGCCCTTTATCGGCGCGCGCGCGCATTTAATTCGAATTTAAATTATTTTGTGCGCGGCACGCGTCACATAGTTTCTTGCAACTCTTTTAAGGCTGCAGAAGATTCTTGTACGGCGGATTGCATGTTCAATAATTTTCCCAGTTGGCTGTTCACCAGCGATCGTTTATTTTCGAAACGCTCAGTTAGTCCTTGCCAGGCTGAGCGGAAACCATCGTTGGTGAGTGGTGAATTGGAAACTATGGAATGAGCTTCACCACTTGTCTTGGCATTTAGATAGAACAACTTTTCTTCAGGGGTCAGCACAGGATTGTCAATGTATACCGCTGTGAAAAGGTCTCGGAAAGTCGGCCAGCGGAGATAATCGCCTGAGAAAACTTCCGTATTGCACGGAGGAAGCCGACAGCCAGACAAAGAGGAATTTTGGGGCGGACCGGGTTTAATAGAGATCGTGTCGATCTGTTCCATAAGCTGGGCGGAACACCTTTCATACGTAAAATAGGCATCCTCATATCTTGCCCTCAGAGTCGGCAAGGTGTCCGCCGCGCCCTTTAAATCCCTTGAAATTAGTTCAGAACAAGCATCGTACTCTTTCTCGACCTTAGCCCATAGGGCTCGGACTTGATCGAGATGAATTTTGCACGTATACTGAGATTGGATGGGCTCTGCTGGATTGCAGAATTTGGATTCGAAGCGACTCAAACGGTCAGAAGTCAAACTAAATTTGTCTAAAGCGGATGGAGCCATACTGAATATATATGTGTATATATTTTGTTATTTTTTTTCGTAAATCTGGATTATTTTTATATAGATAGTTTCTAATTTTTTTATAAATGTCGAAACTGGATTTGGAATTTAGGAACCAATCGGAAACAGAACAAATTCTCTGAATATATTTTTTTTGAATTTTAATTTGTCAATTTTATTGTATTCATGCGGAAGCGTTGGAAATAGCTCAATAGTTAATCTCAGTAGAAAAACATATACGGTCACACTAATGTGGGCATGGAAATTAGAATTTTATAAAAGATAATTCAGCAATTATTTTACGGTTCCGGACTTATTTCGTTGCCCGCTGCTGTAATTGTCGCGATAACAAGAGGCGGAAAATTTGCCAAAGATCGGAGCGTCGACTTGCCGACGAGTAGCTTGTTAATATGTATATTGATGTAACTCAGCTCAGAATAGAGCAAAGACGAGTTAATAAGCATTTAATTATGTTTGTATGTATATGTGGAAATGTATTTGTTTATATAGGAACTGTTGACTGTAATAATTAATAACTCGTAGTTTCTTAATTTATAGTTCTTATTTCCGGGATGTATGTGTGCCAATTATTTATATTTGAATATTTGAAGTAAATATAAGGGTATGTCTTTTTAAGTTTCGAAAGCGGCAGTAGATCAGTGGAGTGGACTGTATCGATTATGTGAGCATAAAAGTGAAAATAAATGCAAGCGCTGGAACACAGTGAACGAAAAGGAACTAAGTAAGAACTACTTGAAGACATTTCACTGTGGCATTTGCCTTTATTTAAACACGCACTTTGAATTTCGGAACTCACAGAAATCGTCTCGAGATTAATTCGGAAATTTTATTTATTTAGTTGATGGATAAATTTTCCTTTTTTTTTTTTTAATTATTTAGGAACCCGTGGTGGTATATTTGTGTTTGTATAAATTTTGGTAATTTATGTTAAATATGGGTGTCTGTACATATGTGTGTATATATTTACATAAATTTGTTAAATATGTTTTGCGGAAATGTACAGATATCTGAAGTGGACTGTATTGGGCATATGTAAGTGTAAATAAATGCAAGCGGAACACAGTTAACGAAAGGGAGCACGAATTATTCGGAGTTAAATGTTTAACTGTGGCTTTTGGCATTTATTTATACATTAACTTTAGGAAGTCGGAAATGAATTGGATGTGGATTTGGAAGCTGCCGGAGTGTCGGATCAATCGGACTTGGATTTAGACAATCATACAGAGAAGTTTGGCAAACTGAGTTTCGCTATAACCTCTTTGTATGACCGGCAGCAATATTATAAATAAAACTTATCTGAGCGATTTTTAAGCCACCGGAGCTGCTGGAGAAGGAGTTATCCGGCTCTGTAGGACCATGTTCTGGAGGGGGGTGGCTTTATCTGAAAATCACTCGGAATAAAAACTCGGAATAACTTTTCGGGGTGTTACGCGACGAGCGTCATAGATCTTTATTAGGATGTAGGTAAATTAGAACTAGCATACATTAAATTTAAACCTAGCTGGGAGAGCGGATTGGAAGCTCTGTCTTGGAAGCCCGAAGAAAGGGGGAGAGAGAGAGTGTACGGGACACTTTGAGGCTGTAAATGGAATTACACTGCCTCTCGAAAATAAGCGCCCTTTTGGCGCGAACAGTTGGAATGAGACATTTATCTTAAATGACGAAATGTCTCTGGCATACGAAAATTTGAATTTTTCCACCTTGATATTGCCAGCTTGGGTTTTGCCTTGAATATAAAATTCGTTACATAAGACCCTAACAGCAGTCCCACCTTCGAAAACTATATTTGTTTCGAGGCTTGCCCCTTATCTCGCATCGGAAGATGGTCTTGCCTATATTCAAGGCAAAACACAAGCTGGAAATATCAAGGTGGAAAAATTGAAATTTCCGTATGCCAGAGACATTTCGTCATTTAAGATAAATGTCTCATTCCAGCTCTTTGACACTATTTGCTCGGGTGACTTCTGGCCCGAGTACGTCTTAGTCAAGGAGTACGAGGCACGGAAGAAGAGAAATCGGCCTACGAGAGTTCAACTGCCCAAGCTGTCACAACCCTCAGTGTCCACTCCAGCACCATCTGTCCCAAAAAACTAACCTCTTCCCTACTACTTTCCTATCAGAATACTAGGGGCTTACGCAGTAAGCTCTCTAGATTATATTCTGATAGCCTTTCTTTCGCATCCCAGGTGATTGTATTTACAGAAACCTGGTTGAAGCCGGAGATCCTGTGCTCCGAAATTCTTCCATGTAAGTACACTATTTACAGATTAGACGGTCTTCTCCAGCGTGGTGGCAGAGTCTTAATTGCCGTTGACTCCTGTCTCATCTCGGAACGGGTGGTATCTAATGACTTTTTGGACATCGAATTTATCTGCGTTAAACTATCATTCACAGGTAGTTGCATTTATGTAACCTGCTCTTACATCCCTCCATCTTCGGAAGAGCCAATTTATTGAAAACACCTTTCGGCAATTCGGGCAGTTTCCAATAGGCTTTCTGATAGGGACCAATTAGTGGCTTTGGGTGACTTCAACATACCCGGAAATCACTGGTCTTCTGATGGTGTGTCTAACGTCCTTCACACTGCGGCACAGAATGACCTCATAAACGGCTTGCTTGATTTATCCTTATCGCAAGTTAACCATATTTTTAATTCTTTAAACCGCTTACTTGATCTATGCTTTGTCTCTGATCCTGCAGGTGTAAACCTAATTAGAGTTCCTCCATTGACGCAACCTGAAGATCCTTATCATCCAACTTTCGATGTGACTATCGACACTGGGACAGTCTTAGCTACTACACCTAATAGCAGTTTAAACAGAGTCCGCTGTTTCCGAAAGGCTGACTATCAGAGGCTAAGCACTTTAATAGCAGAATTCGATTGGTCTAATCTTTACACGAGCTCTGACATGGCATCCGCCGTTGACATTTTTTACCATGAACTCATTTTTCTCTTTATGTGTTCCTATAAGCTACCCGTCGGTCTCTAATAAACCACTTTGGTTTAACAAGGAGCTGACGCGTCTAAAAAACGTAAAATGTAGGCTTTATAATAAATATAAACTCACTGGTTCAAAAACGGCTTTCTCATCTTATCTTAGTGCTCGATCTAACTTTACCGTGCTTAACGCTCAGTGTTACAAAAATTATTTGACTCGTTGTAACGTCCAGTTTACGCAGGACCCTAAACAGTTTTATAACTTTGTTAACTCTAAACGTAAACCCACGTTATATCCTCCCTCGCTGTCTTTTAAGAATACTACAGTAAATTCTGATCAAGCAATTGCTAATCTCTTTGCTGAGTTTTTTAAAATGACATATTCGCCCTCAACATCTTCAGATCATACATTTTCTACAGCTATGCCCAGTTCGTCCCTAATCTTCAGTCCTATTTTAAACGAAAGCGCACTTATTCTTGATCTTCAACGTGTTAAGCCAGTTTATTCGCCAGGTCCCGATGGTATACCTGGCTCTGTGCTTAGGTATTGCTCCGAGGCGCTGTGTAACCCCCTTCTTAAATTGTTTACCTTATCTTTAGAATCCTCAGAATTTCCCCTTATTTGGAGGGAATCATTTGTTATTCCTCTCCACAAAAAAGGTAGCAAATCGGATGCCAGTAACTATAGGGGTATCTCTAAGTTATCGGCTATCCCCAAACTTTTCGAGAATGTAATCACTCCTCACTTGCAACATCTATGCAGATCCGTCATTTCTCCATGCCAGCATGGTTTTATGAGGCGAAGATCAACCACGACCAATCTTCTGGAACTTACCTCTTTCGTTATTAGGGGCTTCCAACAAAACTTTCAAACCGATGTTATTTACACGGACTTTAGTAAAGCTTTCGACTCGGTTAATCATTCTCTTCTGGTTAGGAAACTCGATTCAATGGGGTTTCCTAGTGATCTTCTTAAATGGATTTCGAGTTATCTAAGTGATAGGACCCAAAAGGTTCTGTTCAGAAACGTTCAATCCAATAGCCTTAGGGTCACATCTGGCGTCCCACAGGGTAGTCACCTTGGACCACTTCTATTCACATTGTTTATCAATGATTTGCCGCAGGTTCTAACCAATTCCAGAGTACTTATGTACGCTGATGACGTTAAACTTTGCTTGCAGTATAGGGACATTTCTTGCCAATCTGACCTACAATCGGATCTTGATAACTTCCAAGCATGGTGTCATGCTAACGATTTACATCTCAACAGCTCAAAATGCAAACTGATGACATTCTCACGGTTTACTCCCCTGCTTGCAACCTATATGCTTAACGACTGCTCTTTGGAAAGAATTTCTATTGTTGATGATCTGGGTGTCCGCCTGGATCCTAAACTTTCGTTCTCTGAACATATTTCTTGTATGGTTAACAAAGCCAGAGGCATGCTGGGATTCATTAAAAGGTGGGCGAAGGAATTCGATTCTCCTTATGTAACGAAGACTCTCTTTACTTCGTTGGTTCGCCCTATATTGGAGTATGGTTCGTGCGTCTGGAGTTCTCAATTCGGGGTCCATAGTAGCCGCATTGAATCTGTCCAAAAGAACTTTTTGCTTTTTGCCCTTCGTGGCCTACCCTGGGATGCAAACCTTAGATTACCGTCTTACGCTAGTGGACTTCTCCTACTTAATCTACCTTCTTTAGCTAACCGTAGGACGATGCTTGGCGTCGTCTTCTTACATAAACTGATACACTTTGATGTGGAGAGCCCCTACCTCTAGGCCAGCTCAATTTCCATGTTCCCCGTCTTTCTTTTAGAACTTTTATACCATTAGTAGTTAACCACTGTAGGCGTGAGTTTGAAGTACATGAGCCCTTTAGGGTTTTATGTACTGATTACAATCGTCTTTTTAGTAGCATTGAAGGCATTGAAAGCCTTCAAAAACTAAAAACTGTATTGCTTGTAGTACTATCCCGTAGTGTATCCTAATTTTTCCTCGTTCTATTCTATTTTTTTACCTTCTCTCGCGTCTATCCAGCACGCGTTTTGTGCCGTACGTCACACGGCTGCGCCCCTCGGTCGGTTGGGCGGGAGGTGGGCGTGGGACCCCGCGCGAAAAAAATAGGCTAGAACTTCTTCCGATGCGAGATCAGGGGCAAGCCTCGAAACAAATATAGTTTTCGAAGGTGGGACTGCTGTTAGGGTCTTATGTAACGAGTTGTTACCAACAACGGCCGGTATTCCGGGCAATGTTGGACCCTGGGTAGAATTTTCTACGGTTGTTTGCGGAGCCAAAGAATTGGGCTGCGCATCAGACACCACGGACGACGCGGAAATTGCTGGCTGCGCGGCTTCCGACACCTCTACGACCGATTCGGTTACCGAATCTTTGATCGTTCCTGATCTCAGAACCATTGGAACGGGGACCAGGAGCTGTGGCGACGGAGAGTGGCAGGAAATCGATTGCTGTGTCTCACACAGTTGCAGCCGACTAGCAGCGGATTTTTTGCGTTTCGGCGACTCATTTAATAGCTTCATACTATTAAATTGAGCGTCCAGCGCGGAGAACAGGTCATTCGCCTTGCGAAAAGTGGCCATGATCTTAGCAAATCCACTCCTTGTCTGACGCATGAAGAATGATATTTCCTTTTCAACCGGTCGACAGGCCTCACAGCAATAACGCAGGCCCTTTTTGCTGGACACTGCGTCAGCCATTCGACCCGTCATCTCAATGCACTTAGCGTGCACAACTGCCTCCCAAAGCCAGCAATGGAAACTGGCCTGGTCTGCCAAAACATTTTTTTGGCAATTCTTAATAACACAGACAAGAGCGCAAGAGTTAAAGCAGCAGCAAATCACAAGAGCGGTGAGAGCTATGAACAGCTTGGATGCAGCTAATAGCAAACGGCACTCGAGCGGGGGAGAGAAAAATAAGATAAGATAACCGTCTTAGCACAAAACTAAAAAGTGATTATTAATGCAAATTAACTACACAGAAAAGTGCATGCACGCGCGGTAGCAAAACGGTATATCGTTATAAATATTAGGTGATAAGTTTAGATGATACCCCGGTGGTTTAGATTCAAAATACACAAAAGTCGGAGCGCAAAACAAAAACACGACCATCCGCTACGAAGAAAAAAATCGTATGTAAAATTGTGGATATAGATATTTTAGAAGATGGTGAAGAAGAAAAACGAATTAATATTTAGGTAGAAATAAGTTACAAAAACCGAGAAAAACTTGCTAAGTTGTTAGAAACACAATATCTTAAAGTCAAGCAACCGGAATTTCCGAAAATAAAATGTGATATAAACATAGTGTTAGAAAATGCAAAACCATTTAGCTGCGCACCAAGGAGACTATTATACAGAGAATACAGTGAGACTATGTGACAGGAATTCTTTAGATATGGAATTGTCCAACATCGCAATTCAGAGTATGCATCTCCTATCGTTTTAGTGAAGAAGAAGTCAGGAGAATTGAGACTTTGTATCGATTTTAGAAGGTTAAACAAGATCATGGCGACGGATAATTATCCGATACCGTTAATTGATGACCTTTTAGGTAATTTAGTGGGAAAATCTGTTGATACAATATTAGATCTGAGGAATGGAATGGAAGCAAGTTGCATCCGATTTTTTGTTTTTCAAAGAGGTCAACGGCAACAGAAGCAATAATTTACGCTTTAAGAAGATTTAGAATATATTTGCTAGGCAAACGATTGAAAATTGTAACAGACTGCAACTCTCTAACATTAACGCACAATAAGATTGCGTTAAATCCAAGAAGAGCACGGTGAGCTTTAGAATTGCAGGAGTTCGATTATGAATTAAAACATAGATCAGTCAAACAAATGCACCATGCCAATGCATTAAGCAGATGCAACAACATAATGATAGTAAAAGCAAATACATTTGAGACAAATTTAGTAATTGCGAATCAAAAGATAAAAATGTTCAAGAAATTAAGAAAATGTTAGAAGGTAGCGAGCATAAGTTTTATAAAATGAGAAATGCTGTGATTTACAGAAAAAGTAATGACAACAGATTATTATTTTACATACCGAAAAGAATGGATGAACATGTGTTATACAAATACCATGACGAAATGGGTCATATTGGGAGGGATAAGTTAGATGTTATTGGGAAAAGCTACTGGTTTCCAAACATGAAGGATAAAATTGGAGAACATATTCAAAATTGTTTAAAATGCATAGCATATTCTCCGAAAGTAGGTAAAGTAGACATTTACATAGTATACCAAAGGGCAATAAGCACTTAGAAAATTATGGACCTGTGAATAGTAGCAGATTAAAAAAACATATTTGTTGTTATAGATGCTTTCACAAAGTTTGTTAGGTTATACACAACTAAAAAAACGAATTTAAAAGAGGTGATAAATGCATTAGCAGACTATTTTCAAACTTACAGTAGACCCAATTGTATAATATCGGCAGTAGTTTTTCATAGTCTGATTGTACAGATTTTATTGAGAGAAGTGAATGGCCAAGTTGTAAGAACTAATAGGAGTTTAGGACCCATGGTAGCAAAATTTACAGAACCGGAAAAGGGATTGCATTGGAATAGTGTTATTCGAGTACCACTACATTCGTAGTACTACATTCGTAGTACAATGCATAGTAGCATAAAGCAATGTTCGAGTGAAACATTATTTGGAACAACGCAGAGAGGAGAATCGTGTGATGAGCTAAAGGAAAGATTGGAAGATGAAGAAGCAGTAGAAAATGTTAGGAAAAGTTTAGAAGAGGTTAGAAAAGAAGCAGATGCAAGACAAAGGAAGGCTCTAATGTAAAATTAAGACTGACTACAATGCGAGGAAAAAGAGGGCAACGGAATATAAGCAAGGAGATTATGTTATGGGTAAAAATTTTTAATTGTATTGCGGGTGCCGTCCGAAAGCTCATTCCGAAAACTAAAGGTCCCTATGGATTTGTAAGAGTTAAAAAAATGACCGATATGTTCTTAAAAATATGGATGGGTTTCAGTTGTTTCTCAATCCATATCAAGGCGTATGGAGTGCAAATAATATTAGGCATTTGATAAAAGCTTAATCAAGTTATAGGATCAATAAAAATTGTAAACATAAGAAACCAATTGTTATAGTGTAAGTAATTGTAAAAGGAAAATACCCCAAAAATTATAAATATCTTAAAACTAGAATTAAGTTATAACATTAAATCATAGATAGAGGCCTATCAAAGAGTCAGAACGGCCGAGTTGTAGCGGGCTATATATATATATATATTGTTCTGGTCAGACTGCTCGAGAGAGTAAGCTCACGTATGAGAGAGCATGAGAGAGACTCGCTGGTTAAAATGTAGGTTGATTGGAAGTTTGACGAAAGAAGGAGATCACGTTAAAGAGAAGAGCGCAAGAGACAAAACGTGAACAATAAAATTGAAAGAACAGTTAGAAGCAAGAAGAAGGCGTAAAAGCATTTATAAAGAAAGAAAGAAAAGAATAAAACAATCGATTAATGAAAGTAACTTAAACTAATATTCGGTCACAATACATACATGCGCTGAGCTTCCGCTATTCTGCGGTATTCCACAGCTTCACATACATATAACGCTTACAGATATTGGACATTTTATTCTGTCTCTGCTTTGTTCATACAGCATCCACAAGCTCCTGCACCCATACAATTCCTTAGTACCAATCGGCAATCAGGCAAAAATCACCCACCTACACTTTAAACAAAAACAATCCCAGAAGCAAAATGTTTAATGTTAAATCATTGTCAAACAATTATTTTCAATGTCGACAGCTATTTTAGTCGTATTCCAGCTAGTTTTTGGTTTCTTTTTGCTTCGTACAAGTGTTTAAGCTTGTGTTTTGTTCCTTAATTAAAAAATTTAGCCAGACATTTTCAGGCCGGATGTAGAGCCTGACGCAGTCTGCAGATATAGATACTTTCCCTGGCGCCATCTAGAAAGAAGTATCATAGCTCGAAGCTTTCGCGATACAAAAGGTTGGGGGCGAAGTAAAGGGGGCAAATTCAACTCTGGAAGGGCATGTACTATCTTTCGGCTGTGACCCGAAGAAAGTCGAGGGCTATGGAGGGAGTTCGCGGTAAACTCGAGGCGTCTCCAATTTCTTTTTGATTTTGGCAGTCTCTCCTATTGAACTTTTTATAAAGAAACGGAAAAAAAGTAAACGCGAGTTTGTTCACGTTTCGCGTCACCACTGCCAAAACGAAAGTTAAAGAAAATCCTCCTGTCGGAAATCAACGCAGCGCTAAGTCCCACAGGGTAAGCTAATAGCAAAGGCGAGGATCGGAAAAGGGAGTTAATGGATTGAAAAATCTAAATCAAAAATTAATTGATCTCGTCATCGGAGATCTCCAGCCGCCGTCACAGCCTCTAGAAGCGGCACCAGCGGACGCATCAGCAGCCAGCAAGCGGGAAGAAAAAGTTCCGAACGTAGCAACGTCATCGAGCAGTCACAGATAAGACTTATTAAATTTATTGTTGTTGCACCTCTCCAAAAACAACCAGAGAAAAGGGATCAAAAAATGAATTTAACCCCAAAAGTAGGTGTTCTATATGGAAACAACTAGGCAAACTGTATATATAAACAAGATGGACATACAGTCGGGTGTCCCGACAGTAGAATACCCTGTACCATTACAAGTAGCTGCTCGATTTGGTTCCCGAGAATAAGAAGCCAAAAACTAAATAACGGAGACAAATTGACATATAATGCAAATGTCAGCTAAGCCAATAGCACAGTCGATAGCTTAGTGGATAAAACTGCGCGTGCAATTTTGTAAGCAATTGGCCTGGGTTCGATTCTGCCGCCAAATCATAATAATTTATTTTTAAATAAAATAGTACAGTTTTTTAATTGCATTTTTTTATTTCTTATTATAAAATACTATAATAATTTTTATATACAGTTAAAAATTTCAATAAAAAAAAAAATATTTTGACTCGTCGCCGGCAGGAATTGAACCCGCGAAAACTTCACATCTACACTTCGCGTAGACTTCAGTTTTGTCAGCTGCACCATCAACCAATTCGAAATCAGTAACCTTTAATTCATAAAAATGTGAAATTAACATTTTGATTTGGATATTTGGAGCCCTCTGATACCTGTGTACCTTTGGTACAGGGTATAAAAAATCGCTAAACCCAAAAAAGAAATATTTAACATTTTGAATGTGATTGGAATGAAGGAAAAGATCAAGAAAGAAAGAAAGGAAAGAAAAACTTGAAAACTAATATTACGATTCCCCTTTAAAATTTCGCTAAATCATTGTTCCCCTCTCCTCTTGTTTTTGTTGCCCTTATTTATTTTGTGTATGTTTGAGAGCCCTAGTGATTATCATTAATCGTATTTTTTTTTTGTTTATGAAGTGTTCTTTGTGCCTCTGAGATTAGGTGAGTCCAAAAACTTATCTTCTTTGGTGAGAGTGCCAAAGTTTTTTTTTCCTTCCACAACTACCCTCGAGACAGCGCTTTCGTCGATTGAGAATACAAAAGGAAAAGTGGTGAGTGGAAGGAAAAGTGGGTTCCTTAATTAATGTCAAATTAAAATAGTACATGCGATCCAATATAAAAAACCCACAGTAATAATCACATACTTTCCTCAATGGCTACAAATGCATTTTTTTTATACCCTGTACCAAAGGTACACAGGTATTATAGTTTTGTGCGAGTGCGATATTCTGTAACATGCAGAAGGAGGCGTGGTAGACCCCCAGCTATTTGAAAAAACCATATATATCCCAAATTTATAAAGCTATGTAAACCATATTCAAAACCTTGATGTATTGTATCAAAATACATAGCTTGCCCAAATTTCATTGCGATCGTGCCATAAATAGCGGAGATATACATATTATGTATACCAGAGGCAGCGCAGGCAGAGGGCTTCAAATATCCAAATCAAAATTTTTATGAAATTAAGATTACTTCGAATTGGTTGATGGTGCAGCTGACTAAAATGAAGTCTACGCGAAGTGTAGAAATGAAGTACTCGCGGGTTCGATTCCAGCCGGCGACAAGTCAAAAAATTTTTTTGTTTATGTAATTTTTAACTGTAAATCAAAATTATTATAGTATTTTATACTAAGAAATAAAAAAATGCAATTAAAAACCTATATTTTATTAAAAAAAAAAAAAAAAAATACTATGATTTGGTGACAGAATCGAACCCAGGCCAATTGCATACAAAAATGCACGCGCAGTTTTATCCACTGAGCTACCGAATGTACTTTTGATTCATCTGACATTTGCATTATATGTCAATTTGTCTCCGTTTCTTAGTTTTTGGCTTCTTATTCTTGGGAACCAAATCGAGCGGCGACTTGTAATGGTACAGGGTATTCTACTGTCGGGACACCCGACTGTATGTTCATCTTGTTTTAATTTAAATGTCTATAATTCTAAGTCCACTGTGCGATGTTTGAACTAGACAAAAATAAAATGTAAAAGGCACAAGAGAAATTGTAAAAAAAAATAGCCACAAACATCAGCAACGGCAAGTGGACACATAGGTGGCGGGGAATATTCACAAAGCTTATTGTTGTTTTTATGGAAGCTCAAATTCTGATTTCTTTTCTTTTTAGTTTCTTTACACATCCAAATAACACTAATTTATCATTGATTTTAAAGAATCTTCAAATTAGGCTGAAGTTATTAAATTAGTTCTATTGATTTTAGGATGTATTTAGTAAATAAGCAACCATATGTCATTTTAGCACGTAGTAAATAAATATTATAATGTTTTAAACGCCTATTTCTGTTTCCACCACCAACATGCCCATACCATAAAAGCTTGTAAGTTTTTTTAAAGGGGTCATTAATAGCTGTTTGTATTGAGGCTTAGATGCCTGGCAAATAGTGCATGAACTATTGCCTACCGTTGTCGCAACTAGCACTTGGAACTAGTTGGACGGTTTGAAGTGTGTTTGGGTGTGGTTGATTGGTTTGATTGATTGGTTGTGTGAGGTTGATTGGGGCATGGAAGACACGGCTAAGGTGTCGAGCACATATGCATGAATAAAAGCTCTGTTGTGAGTTAGAACTCTTACTGACTTTATTAATGAAAACTTAACAGTATATATAGGTACAAAATGCTTATGATAACAAATATCGTATAACAAAATAATGTGGGTTACTGTGAATGTGGGTTACTGTGTATGTGGGTTATTGTCAGATATATGACCTGACACTTATTGCTACTGTGTATGTAGGTTATTGCCAGCTATATGACCTGACACCTATTGCTCTAATTTACTTTCCTCATGTCCGCCAGTTATGCATATTCGCTTGACCTGGTAAATGATACTTTATTAACGACAAATGCATGTGGCTGCGACTGAAGAATTATTATGACGAATTCTAAATGATATTGCTTATGAGTAATGCTGCCGTGACTGAACATTCTCCCGGCCGTTGAACAGGTGTTCAACCTTCAGAAAGGTCGAACGAAAAACTTCGTGGGGTAGGTTCCGGTGCTGGTTGTTCCGTGCTCTGCTTGGGTTCCAATGTCCGGCGTAGAAATATCCGACGTCGTGGTGTCCATTTGCCGACCGTCCGGCTAAGAGCCCATACAATGCCTAGTAGGATTGACATCGCTAGGGCCACATAGGCAGCTACTTGATGATGTTGAGGAGCGACAAGTTGATCCTTCCAGGTAGTCTCCTTTAATTTGACCAACTGGCGTTGCAAAGCGCCCAGCTCCTCCAAACTGACTTCCTTGGCTGCCGTTCCTTGGGGTGGCTCAGGTGGATCCTTACAGTCAAC
Source organism: Drosophila birchii (assembly GCA_035046345.1). Classification (NCBI taxonomy): domain Eukaryota; kingdom Metazoa; phylum Arthropoda; class Insecta; order Diptera; family Drosophilidae; genus Drosophila; species Drosophila birchii. The sequence goes on along the minus strand of JAWNOA010000146.1, from coordinate 7,754 downwards.
TTTCGAGATATTGCCAAATCGAACATATGTAGCCTTCGTTTCGCTGACTGCTGAATGTGCTCACGCTAATTTTTGAATTGCGTGCAGTGCAACCTGGGGCCAATGACAATAAGCCCGTTCCGTTAAGTTGCACTGTAGAAGCGATTCCTTTCCACACCGCTTGAAGTTCTATGAGATTGCGGGTGGCAAACATCCATCTGTTTCGCTGATGCGTTGCCAGCCACAGCAGCGCGGATCTTGACTGAACGACCTCACATATAGTCTCAGTTTTGTTGTTAAATAACTGAAACTCACACCGATTCTCCACGCTGAATGTGGCTTGGTGGTTGAAACATATGTGCTCGTCATTTGGCAACTCCATACATTGGTTGAACTCGTCTTTAGTCAACCCCATCAACTGGTCTCTATGGGCATTGACGGCTATGATTTCGGTTTTTAGCTGGAATCGCTGCCAGCTTCCGGCTTTCCATGTTGGGATAGGCATGATGCTGAACACTTCCTGTTCTGTTACAGACACCAGAGGTAACGATATCTTGAAGATGACGTGGTTGCTCGTTGTAATGCCTTTGGCATGCATCATTTTGTATAGTTGGATTACATTATCAGACGATACTGGAAGCCGTTGATCCGGCGGGATATGTTCCCGTATCTGATCTAGTTGCACCCTGAGCTGCTTGGGGGATACTAGCATCGGACTGATCGTTCGATGGCGAATGTCAGTTAGCACGTTAGCTATTTCACTCTGCATCCGCTGCATTCCCGTTGCCACCAGAGTTAGCTGAGCTGTCAAAACCATAAACGCTTGCTGCAAGTGGTCGCCTTGGTACTTGCCTCTTTCTTGATTGATTGCACCTATCTGGTACTCTAGCGTTTTGATTCGATCATTGGTGGCTGAGCTGCTCTTTCTGACTATGTTTATCGTTGAGTCCAGAATTGATGTTTGATTTTTCAAGAGCATCATCAATACGTCCTCGTTAGACTTGACGTTGTTTATCATTTTAGACATATCGTCGGCGTACTTTGAGTCCAGAACGCCAAATAATGAATTCGCCACATTTCCGACTATATCAAGTGGTGCTCTTCGTTGTCGGGAATAATTAATCAACTCATTTCCTGCTTGTAGCTCGTCATATACATGTTGAAAATGTTCATATATAGACTTGCAGGCATTGACGTTTCGTAACTCTGAACATTTGTGTTTTAGTTCAGATATCCCAGCAGCCAATATGCCCATGTCGCTCCAGTATGGCTTCAAGTCATAATATGCAATTATGTTCCATTCCGAAATTGCCATTCTGGACGTGCCGAGCCGTTCGTAGAATATTCCCGGTTGACTTGCAAAAGGAGTTATGTTTACTGATTGTACCATTGCTAACGGTAGTATGAGTAGCATTGCCAGCAACGTTGGCAAGATAGGAAATGATATCTTCTTTTTCTGCGTGGGGGTCTCTTCTGCTCGTGCTGTATCCTCACCAGAGCTGTGTGGTCGTTTTGTGGCTACTTCTTCCTTTAACAAAGGTGCCAACCGCGTAACTGGTCGTTTGAATGTGCCTGATGCCGTCTTGACATCTACTACACGGACCTGATTGTCTTTGGCCGGATACGTTTTTACTATCCGCCCCATAGGCCAGCTCATTACCGGTACATTGTCTTCTTTTACTAGGACTAGTAGTCCTTCTTTGACATTCTGGGCCATGGTCTTCCATTTAGTCCACATTTGCAGCTCTTGAAGATATTCCATGGACCACTGGTTCCAGAACGATTGCTTGAGTCTGGATACTATCTCCCATCTTTTTACCAGAATTTTTTCGGGTAGGGCAAGATTTGCATCAGGAGGCGCCACTAGAGGTTCACCAATTAAAAAGTGACCTGGAGTGAGCGCTGATGTATCCGTGGGATCAGATGACATTGGAGTGAGGGGCCTTGAATTGAGTATCGCCTCGACTTCAAGGATTACTGTGTTGAGTTCTTCAAACGTTAGAGACGATGTGGCTGTAACTGATACAAGTAGCCTTTTCGCTGATTTTACTGCAGCTTCCCATAGGCCGCCAAATGATGGCGCTCGAGGCGGAATGAACTTGAACTCCACCTGCTGCTTACTGCATTGGTTTACGATCCTTGTCTGAGCTTGTTCTGTGAAGATTGTTTCTTCTAGCGCCTTTAACTGATTATTGGCACCTACAAAGTTTGTGGCGTTGTCACAATGAATTGTCTGACACTTTCCACGTCGACCCAAGAATCGCCGAAGAGCGGCTAGGAAAGCGTCTGTTGTCAGGTCGCTTACCAATTCAAGATGTACTGCTTTAGTGGCAAAACAGCAGAATACTGCAATGTACGCCTTATCTGGTCTTTTTCCACGGATTTTATGGTGAATCCAAAAGGGACCGCAGTAGTCAACTCCAGAGTTGGAGAATGGACGAGCCTGTGTTACTCGATCCGCAGGCAAATTACCCATGATTTGCTGCATCAATTTGGGTCGTGCCCTTGTGCATCTGACACAACTGTGTATGATGCTTCTGGCCATTGTTTTGTCATTCAGAATCCAGTATTGTTGTCTGGCTATTGCTCTCAATGATTGCGCTCCGCAATGCATGTTCTCTTCATGCATCTCTCGTAGCAGCATCTTTACAATTTGATCATTGTATGGAAGCAGGATCTGATGCTTTGCGGCATATGGTAGGTTAGATTCTTCCAATCTGCCTCCGACTCTGATGAGTCCGTCATGTCCTATTATTGGAGACAGCGACACAATTGAACTTCTTTTGTCCACTGTCCTGTGTATGCGTAGTTGTTTATACTCAGCACTGAATTCAATTTTTTGAATTTTGCTCAAAATCAGTTTCCTAGCATAAGTTAGCTCACCTACACTCAGAGTAGTTGTAGGAGATCGGTTCTGCTTGTGACAGAAGCGCAGCATGTAAGCTACAATGCGTTGCAACTTGCGAAAGGAGTTGCCGTGATTGCAACTGTATAGTTCGATCCCCAGTTGATCTTGGCATGTTGGCAAACTCACTTGCTTCACTCGTCGTTCTAGATCGCTGGGAGTGATGCTCGGTCCCTTGGACCATTTGTCTCGGGAACCGTGTAGGAATAGCGGTCCGTACAGCCAGAGGCTGTGTCCCGCTAATTTGCTTGCCGCAATCCCTCTTGATAACACATCAGCTGGGTTATTCGCGGATGACACATGGCGCCACTGAGATTGATGCGACACCGCCTGGATTTTAGCTATCCGATTTGCCACAAACGTGTGGTTTGATGATGCGGACGCATTTATCCAGGACAGGACTACAGTTGAATCAGTCCATAAGTATCCAGATGCCTTGTCTTCAGACATGCGCAAATCTTTTCTGACTCTATGGGTCAACTCGGCTCCTAACACTGCAGCACATAACTCTAGCCGCGGTAACGTTTCCTTAGCAGTCGGCGCAACTCTTGACTTTGAGCACAGCAAACGGACGGACACTTGATTATTTTTGTATGTGGCTCGAACATACACTGCTGCTCCATATGCTCGTTCTGAAGCATCGACAAATGTGTGCAATTCTTGTGAGACGGGTACCTGTCCTTCGAAGATGTGTCTTGGAATTTGCATGTTGTTTAACGCTTGTAAGTCAGCGCGGTAATTTTTCCAATCCACCTGAAGGGACTGGGGAATCTCGTCGTCCCAGCCCATTTTTAATTCCCACAGGGTCTGCATAAACATCTTTGCCTTGACCACCACGGGAGCAAATAATCCTAGCGGATCGAATATTTGCGATGATTCCGAACTGACCACTCGTTTGGTGATGGTTGATGCTTCGCTTTTTTGAGATCGTCCACATAACTGATCTTTTTGTGGCATCCAAAGCAAACCCAAAGTCTTAACACTGTATTGTTGGAGTGTTTCGTCTAACTTGACGTTAGAGACGATATCCTCTTTAGGAATTTGGCTTAATACCTCTGAGTTATTGGAACACCATTTTCGGAGCTTGAATCCGGAAGGCAGCAGTATTTTGTTCAATTCTTGTTGAATTTGTACGGCCTCTGGGATACTGTCTGCTCCTGTGAGACAGTCATCCACGTAAAAGTCATGTTTTAGTACTGATGATCCAAGCGGTAGATGATTCTTGGCCTTCTCGGACAGATAATCCAAGCATTTAGTAGCCAGGAATGGCGCTGATGTTGTACCATATGTGACCGTTTTAAGTCTGTAAAACTTTAGATCTTCTGATGGTTTCTTACGCCACACGATTAACTGATGGAACTGGTTGTCTGGATGCATCCACACCTGCCGATACATTTTTTCTATGTCTGCAGTAAACACATATCTGTGAGTGCGGAATCGTAGTAAAATTGCAAACAATTCGCTCTGCACAGTGGGTCCAGCGTACAATATATCATTCAATGATTTATTGCTTGTCGTTTTACAGGATGCATCAAAAACCACCCGCAGTTTTGTGGTACTGCTTTCGGGTTTCAATACACAGTGATGCGGAATGAAGTAGTGATCTGCGGGTACGTGTGTGGGTGGTACCAGCTTCATGTGTCCAAGACGTTCATATTCCTCCATGAAGTCTACATATCCTTTCCAGACTTCTGGTGGCGTTCGTCGCTCTAATGACAAAAATCTATTGGTTGCTGTTTTTTGAGATGCCCCCAGGGCTGAAGTTCCTTCAGAAAATGGAAGTTTTACAATGAATTTTCCGTCTATTGCTATCTGTAGGTTCGCTACGAAATGAGATTCGCAATGAGCTTCTATTGGAGATCGAGCCTTTTCTTTGGTGTCTAGGTTTTCTAGTGTCCAGAATCGCTCTAGAAGCGTATCCACCTCCTCTTCTGTGGTTGCCGCTGCACAAAATGCCGCTGAGTCGTGCTCAGCAGGAATTTTTCCGGCCACAATCCATCCAAGCTTTGTATTTTGAAGAATTGGGCCATCTGGCGTCATCAGCATCTGATTTGGTAGGAGCAAAGAATAATAATGTTCTGCGCCAATAAGCATGTCAATTTTTCCTGGTTTGTCAAAGTTTGGATCAGCCAGAGTGACGTTGTTTGGGACTTGTAATTGTGAGGCACTTAATTCATGAGCTGGTTGATCAGCTATGATATGCGGCAGCACAAAAGCTTCTACTTGTTGAGCAAAATCATTATGCACCGACTTCATGAGAACGTTTGCTCTAGCTCGACTGGTTTTTGGGTTGCCTCCAATGCCCTCGATGCGCAATGATGCACCGTGGAGCTTTAATGAAAGCTTGGAGGCCATTCGCTCAGAGATCAGATTAATTTGTGATCCTGAGTCTAGCAAGGCTCGAAATGTGGCCATCTGGCCATTGCTTGCTTTGACCAATACCTTGACTGTGGCCAGCAGATTGTAACTTTTGTTACTTGCTGCACCTACAGAAGGTGATTTTGGCTCTGTCGCCGCACCTGACGTGGTCTCTAGGTGCAGCAATGTATGGTGTTTTTTGTCACATTTAAAACACGTACGGCCTCGGCAATCTTTCGCCTTGTGGTCACTGCTGAAACAGTTAACACACAATTTTTGTTTTTGAACCCAATTGACTCGATCGGGTATGTATAGCCAATGAGTCCGTTTGCAGAAAGGACAATTTGGTTGCCTTCCAGCGCTGGCAGAAGTGCATGATGGGTTCTTCTGCTCCTTTCTCAATTGTTGATTGCGTTTTCCTGTTCCCAGCACTCGGCTTCGCTGGTCCAGGAAGCTTAGCATTGTATCGAGACCTTGGAGTTCTCGTGATCCGTCTAACGATTGTTCGTAGAGGGCTCGATTTGCAAGATCCAGTTTTTGCTTGATGATGGCAATTATGATTGTATCCCAGCTGGATATATCAATGCCTAGTCCCTTTAATGATGCTAGAGACTCGATTGTTGTGATATACAACTCTTTTAATGACTTTGGATCGTCACTGTTTGTATGATGCTGCAGGAGACGATTGAGAATCGTATCTGCTACATGGCGGGGATTGTTGTACGCGTCAACCAATATTTCCCATGCGCTCATGTAATTTTCTTTTTTAAGATCAATATGTCTTATTAATCTCTCTGCCTCTCCAGTTACGGTGGTTTTGAGGTACCACATCTTTCTGCCTGTGGGCATATTGGTATCGTGAACCATGCATTTGAACAAGTCGAAGAACTGAGTCCATTTGAGTAGATCCCCATCGAACTTTGGGATGCTGACTCTGGGCAGATGTACATCTTCATTGTTTGATGCACTTGTTTGCGCCCCCAAGACTCTTTGAACTTCTCCTTCTAGTCGGAGGAACGACTGCATGTCGTATCCTTCTTCGACTGGGTCTTCGTATTCTTCGTGAACAGCAAAGTGGACATTCTGATATTGGGACCATAATGAGGTTATCGAATCCCTTGTTATGGCCCTTCCGGTTTCGGAAAATTCATTCAGGGCACGTTTGATTGATTCAGCAATCGCCCTTTGTCGCCGACAAGCTAATATCAGCTTGCTTGCAGGTTGCGTAAAGCTTGCAACGTCTGCATTTTTCGATGCATTGATCGAGGTTGAATTTTCGGGGGCATTGCTCGAGGTTTGAGCCATTGCATCGGTTATTATCGTTCTATATTTGTCGTATGACTCACGACAGTCTACGTAGAACTTTAAATATTCTGCGGTTCTATATTCCGCTGGAATATTTTTGTCATTATCCGCAAATCGATTCCAGGCTTCATCGATTGCGGCCAACTTTGATTTATAATACGTTGGATTTTGGTTTCTTTCCGCGGAGTCTTTTTTAAAATTGCGGATCAGCTTCGATATTTCTTGACTGATTTCTTCCTGCAAGTCTAACGCCTCTGTGACTGCTTGCTCCTCCTTTCTAGACATATTGAAAATTGTTTTTGTTCCTGACCGTTGGGAGTGTTTTATTTGCTTTGACAGCTGGATACGCTCCTATTCGCAACCGTGATGTGGTCGAAGGAAAACAACAACTGTTCAAATAGACTTGGGGGATTTTTAGAATTTGGAGTTTCTAAAAACGGAATTTAGTCAAAATCGGAAAAATCCCAAGAGTTACGGATTTTTCCTTTTGTTTGTTGATATAAGTCGGAAAATCCCAAGAGTTACGGATATTTCCTTTTGTTTGTTGATATAAGTCGGAAAATCCCAAAAGTTACGGATATTTCCTTTTGTCTAAACGTCGGTTGACGTGTTCGTCGGGGTCACCAAAATGTTTGTATTGAGGCTTAGATGCCTGGCAAATAGTGCATGAACTATTGCCTACCGTTGTCGCAACTAGCACTTGGAACTAGTTGGACGGTTTGAAGTGTGTTTGGGTGTGGTTGATTGGTTTGATTGATTGGTTGTGTGAGGTTGATTGGGGCATGGAAGACACGGCTAAGGTGTCGGGCACATATGCATGAATAAAAGCTCTGTTGTGAGTTAGAACTCTTACTGACTTTATTAATGAAAACTTAACAGTATATAAAGGTACAAAATGCTTATGGTAACAAATATCGTATAACAAAATAATGTGGGTTACTGTGAATGTGGGTTACTGTGTATGTGGGTTATTGTCAGATATATGACCTGACACTTATTGCTACTGTGTATGTAGGTTATTGCCAGCTATATGACCTGACACCTATTGCTCTAATTTACTTTCCTCATGTCCGCCAGTTATGCATATTCGCTTGACCTGATAAATGATACTTTATTAACGACAAATGCATGTGGCTGCGACTGAAGAATTATTATGACGAATTCTAAATGATATTGCTTATGAGTAATGCTGCCGTGACTGAACAAT
>JAWNOA010000145.1:7500-11017 GCA_035046345.1 Drosophila birchii | reverse complement strand
TCTAGCGAAACCACAGCCAAGGGAACGGGCTTGGAATAATTAGCGGGGAAAGAAGACCCTTTTGAGCTTGACTCTAATCTGGCAGTGTAAGGAGACATAAGAGGTGTAGAATAAGTGGGAGATATTAGACTTCGGTTTGGTATCGACAATGAAATACCACTACTCTTATTGTTTCCTTACTTACTTGATTAAATGGAACGTGTATCATTTCCTAGCCATTATACGGATATATTTATTATATCTTATGGTATTGGGTTTTGATGCAAGCTTCTTGATCAAAGTATCACGAGTTTGTTATATAATCGCAAACAAATTCTTTAATGAGACGATGCATTTATGTATTTTTGATTTGAAAATTTGGTATAACTCCAATTACTCAGGTATGATCCAATTCAAGGACATTGCCAGGTAGGGAGTTTGACTGGGGCGGTACATCTCTCAAATAATAACGGAGGTGTCCCAAGGCCAGCTCAGTGCGGACAGAAACCACACATAGAGCAAAAGGGCAAATGCTGACTTGATCTCGGTGTTCAGTACACACAGGGACAGCAAAAGCTCGGCCTATCGATCCTTTTGGTTTAAAGAGTTTTTAACAAGAGGTGTCAGAAAAGTTACCATAGGGATAACTGGCTTGTGGCGGCCAAGCGTTCATAGCGACGTCGCTTTTTGATCCTTCGATGTCGGCTCTTCCTATCATTGTGAAGCAAAATTCACCAAGCGTTGGATTGTTCACCCATGCAAGGGAACGTGAGCTGGGTTTAGACCGTCGTGAGACAGGTTAGTTTTACCCTACTAATGACAAAACGTTGTTGCGACAGCATTCCTGCGTAGTACGAGAGGAACCGCAGGTACGGACCAATGGCACAATACTTGTTCGAGCGAACAGTGGTATGACGCTACGTCCGTTGGATTATGCCTGAACGCCTCTAAGGTCGTATCCGTGCTGGACTGCAATGATAAATAAGGGGCAATTTGCATTGTATGGCTTCTAAACCATTTAAAGTTTGTAATTCATTTTATAAACGACAATGGATGTGATGCCAATGTAATTTGTAACATAGTAAATTAGGAGGATCTTTGATCACCTGGTGCCGCGCTAGTTACATATAAAAGCATTATTTAATACAATGACAAAGCCTAGAATCAATTGTAAACGACTTTTGTAACAGGCAAGGTGTTGTAAGTGGTTGAGCAGCTGCCATACTGCGATCCACTGAAGCTTATCCTTTGCTTGATGATTCGATAAATAAAATTAATATAATTTTATAATACACTGGTGTGATGTATATAAAATGTTTTTATATACTCACCAAATGTGTATTATAAAAATTTCTATATATATATATATTGATGGTGCTAAATATATATATATATATAACATTAACATGTTTTTATTGAATATATTTGAAATCAAATATATTTAAATAAATAGAAAGATGCAAAAGAATAATTTGTATAAATATTATAAAAGAAGTAAAGTTGAAAAAGCTATCTAACTAATATGTTTGATATAGAACAAAGCGATATAACCCGAAAGACGAACACCACCATATAAAAGGTGGCATAGAAAATAAAACGATAAAGTTCATTTCTTGGACTTTTGAAAATATATCTAACTAATATGTTTGATATATAGCAAAGCGATATAACCCGAAAGACGAACACCACCATATAAAAGGTGGCATGGAAAATAAAACGATAAAGTTCATTTCTTGGACTTTAAAAATATATCTAAATAATATGTTTGATATATAGCAAAGCGATATAACCCGAAAGACGAACACCACCATATAAAAGTTGGCATAGAAAATAAAACGTTAAAGTTCATTTCTTGGATTTAAAAATATATCTAAATAATATGTTTGATATATAGCAAAGCGATATAACCCGAAAGACGAACACCACCATATAAAAGGTGGCATGGAAAATAAAACGATAAAGTTCATTTCTTGGACTTTAAAAATATATCAAACTAATATGTTTGATATATAACAAAGCGATATAACCCGAAAGACGAAGACCACCATATAAAAGTTGGCATAGAAAATAAAACGTTAAAGCTCATTTCTTGGACTTTAAAAATATATCAAACTAATATGTTTGATATATAACAAAGCGATATAACCCGAAAGACGAACACAATTTAAAACGATAAAGTAAATTTCTTGGACTTTAAAAATATATCAAACTAATATGTTTGATATATAACAAAGCGATATAACCCGAAAGACGAAGACCACCATATAAAAGGTGGCATAGAAAATAAAACGATAAAGCTCATTTCTTGGACTTTAAAAATATATGTAACTAATATGTTTCATATATAACAAAGCGATATAACCCGAAAGACGAATACCACCATATAAAAGGTGGCATAGAAAATAAAACGATAAAGTTCATTTCTTGGACTTTAAAAATAATATCAAAACAATTTGATTGATATATAAAAAGGCGATATAACCCGAAAGACGAACACCACCATATAAAAGGTGGCATAGAAAATAAAACGATAAAGTTCATTTCTTGGACTTTAAAAATATATCTAACTAATATGTTTGATATATAGCAAAGCGATATAACCCGAAAGGAGAACACCATATTTAAGGCTGATATATAATTAGCTAACATATGATATATATATCATATGAAAAATAAATGGAATTATCAATTATTCTTATATGATATTATCATATGAAGAGAAATATATTCTATGAAAATTGGCAAAACTTAATATAGTGTAATATATATGAAATTATAATGTATTGAGAATATTAAATTGAAAAATATTTAATATTAATATGTTTAATGTATAAGAAATGTTTTACTTTGATGTACATTCTCGTTTCATATCATATGAAAAATATATGGAATTATCTATTATTCTCATATGAGATATCATATGAAAAAAAAATTTTAAAATATAAGAAATATTTGCAAAACTTAATATAAGTATATAAAATATAATATATATTGAAAATGTTAAATTATACATTTTTAATAGTAACATGTTTAATATATATTAGAAATATTTTACTTTGATATATATTGTCATATGATATCATATGAAAAATGTTTGGCATTATCAATTATTTTCATATGTTATCATATGAAGAGAAATTTATTATATGAAAAATGGCAAAATTGTAATCATAATATTTGAAATATGCAATAAATTGTATAAATTTCTGTATTTCCATAATATTATTGAGATTTTCTCTATGTATACCATTTTCCCCATACGATAAATACCTTTGTTCTAGACAGCGGGACAAAAAACCTATATAGGGTAGGTAGTGGTGGCCTTCCTGTCATGGGGCAAAATATTTGCTTGGCATATATTTTGTTCAATAATATGAAATATTTTGTATAATAATACAAAATATTGCTCATATTATATGAAATATACAAATATTTTCATATATTTGTGTATTTCAATACGATTATTGAGATTTTCTCTATATATACCATTTTCCCCATACGATAAATACCTTTGTTCTAGACAGCGGGACAAAAAACC
>JAWNOA010000145.1:0-2500 GCA_035046345.1 Drosophila birchii | reverse complement strand
ATGGCAAATGTGAGATGCAGTGTATGGAGCGTCAATATTCTAGTATGAGAAATTAATGATTTAAGTCCTTCTTAAATGAGGCCATTTACCCATAGAGGGTGCCAGGCCCGTATAACGTTAATGATTACTAGATGATGTTTCCAAAGAGTCGTGTTGCTTGATAGTGCAGCACTAAGTGGGTGGTAAACTCCATCTAAAACTAAATATAACCATGAGACCGATAGTAAACAAGTACCGTGAGGGAAAGTTGAAAAGAACTCTGAATAGAGAGTTAAACAGTACGTGAAACTGCTTAGAGGTTAAGCCCGATGAACCTGAATATCCGTTATGGAAAATTCATCATTAGAGTTATAATATTTTAAAAATATTGTGATAATAGTGTGCATTTTTTCCATATAAGGACATTGTAATCTATTAGCATAACATTATTTATCATAAAATATGGCTTATAGTTTATTCAAATTATTATGCTTGCATTTTAACATAGAATAAATGTCATTAATTTGATAAAGTGCTGATAGATTTATATGACTACAGTGCGTTAATTTTTCGGAATTATATAATGGCATAATTATCATTGATTTTTGTGTTTATTATATGCACTTGTACGATTAACAATGCGAAAGATTCAGGATACCTTCGGGACCCGTCTTGAAACACGGACCAAGGAGTCTAACATATGTGCAAGTTATTGGGATATAAACCTAATAGCGTAATTAACTTGACTAATAATGGGATTAGTTTTTTAACTATTTATAGCTAATTAACACAATCCCGGGGCGTTCTATATAGTTATGTATAATAATATTTATATTATTTATACCTCTAACTGGAACGTACCTTGAGCATATATGCTGTGACCCGAAAGATGGTGAACTATACTTGATCAGGTTGAAGTCAGGGGAAACCCTGATGGAAGACCGAAACAGTTCTGACGTGCAAATCGATTGTCAGAATTGAGTATAGGGGCGAAAGACCAATCGAACCATCTAGTAGCTGGTTCCTTCCGAAGTTTCCCTCAGGATAGCTGGTGCATTTTAATGTTATATAAAATAATCTTATCTGGTAAAGCGAATGATTAGAGGCCTTAGGGTCGAAACGATCTTAACCTATTCTCAAACTTTAAATGGGTAAGAACCTTAACTTTCTTGATATGAAGTTTAAGGTTATGATATAATGTGCCCAGTGGGCCACTTTTGGTAAGCAGAACTGGCGCTGTGGGATGAACCAAACGTAATGTTACGGTGCCCAAATTAACAACTCATGCAGATACCATGAAAGGCGTTGGTTGCTTAAAACAGCAGGACGGTGATCATGGAAGTCGAAATCCGCTAAGGAGTGTGTAACAACTCACCTGCCGAAGCAACTAGCCCTTAAAATGGATGGCGCTTAAGTTGTATACCTATACATTACCGCTAAAGTAGATGATTTATATTACTTGTAATATAAATTTTGAAACTTTAGTGAGTAGGAAGGTACAATGGTATGCGTAGAAGTGTTTGGCGTAAGCCTGCATGGAGCTGCCATTGGTACAGATCTTGGTGGTAGTAGCAAATAATCGAATGAGACCTTGGAGGACTGAAGTGGAGAAGGGTTTCGTGTGAACAGTGGTTGATCACGAGTTAGTCGGTCCTAAGTTCAAGGCGAAAGCCGAAAATTTTCAAGTAAAAAAAAATGACTAATAAATATACAAAACAAGCTAATTAATATACTTGAATAATTTTGAACGAAAGGGAATACGGTTCCAATTCCGTAACCTGTTGAGTATCCGTTTGTTATTAAATATGGGCCTCGTGCTCATCCTGGCAACAGGAACGACCATAAAGAAGCCGTCGAGAGATATCGGAAGAGTTTTCTTTTCTGTTTTATAGCCGTACTACCATGGAAGTCTTTCGCAGAGAGATATGGTAGATGGGCTAGAAGAGCATGACATATACTGTTGTGTCGATATTTTCTCCTCGGACCTTGAAAATTTATGGTGGGGATACGCAAACTTCTCAACAGGCCGTACCAATATCCGCAGCTGGTCTCCAAGGTGAAGAGTCTCTAGTCGATAGAATAATGTAGGTAAGGGAAGTCGGCAAATTAGATCCGTAACTTCGGGATAAGGATTGGCTCTGAAGATTGAGATAGTCGGGCTTGATTGGGAAACAATAACATGGTTTATGTGCTCGTTCTGGGTAAATAGAGTTTCTATCATTTATGTTAGTTACTTGTTCCCCGGATAGTTTAGTTACGTAGCCAATTGTGGAACTTTCTTGCTAAAATTTTTAAGAATACTAGTTGGGTCAAACCAATTAGTTCTTATTAATTAGAACGATTATCAATTAACAATCAATTCAGAACTGGCACGGACTTGGGGAATCCGACTGTCTAATTAAAACAAAGCATTGTGATGGCCCTAGCGGGTGTTGACACAATGTGATTTCTGCCCAGTGCTCTGAATGTCAAAGTGAAGAAATTCAAGTAAGCGCGGGTCAACGGCGGGAGTAACTATGAC
>JAWNOA010000144.1:0-17116 GCA_035046345.1 Drosophila birchii | reverse complement strand
ACTAAATACAGATTGTTGTCATTTCTTTTAATAATACAAAATAAATTTTCCCTTATATATTCAATTGTTGAATCCTCCAAATTTGAGTACCGCTCCGGCATATACTCTTCAAGCTCACGAGCGAGGGACATTCCAAAGCAGGTTTTCTTTCGGTGAGCTCGTTGAACAGGGTAGCGCACATCCATTTCCATCTTCGTCTTCGTCAATAGGGGTTTTGGAAGGTTTCCAATAAAGTCGTTGATTACCTTCATCATTTCAGGATTGGCCATTTGTTGTTGTTGCTGATGCTTCTTCATGTAGACGTTGCTTTAGCAGTTGTAATTGATGATGTTGTTATTGTTGCTTAGCTGTTTTTTGTTGTTTTGTTGTTTATTTGTTGTTTTTTTGTTGTTTATTTGTTGTTGTTTATTTGTTGTTTATTTGTTGTTGTTTATTTGTTGTTTATTTGTTGTTTATTTGTTGTTTATTTGTTGTTTTTTTCTTGGTTCTCGGTGTTGTTTTGCAAGATGATGATCGCGGTTGAGACTGACTTTACAGGTGGTTTTTAAATGTGACTTAAAATAACTTTACTTGAGTTTTTATAGCGTAAGTTAAACTAACCTTCCCTCTTCTATCTCATTCTTGATTTAGAATTGACCAATCATAACAGCGAAGAGTATGTAAATAGGGTGGGTTTCAAGAATCATAGAGAATCATAGAGAAAGTTAGGGTGGGATAGAGAGTAAGAATTGGAGGGACAGGTGTCCACAGTTGGTACTGTTAAAGGTTTGTTTTCTCTCATAGTTATAGTTAATGTTATTTCCCAAGTATTTCACAACTTCTTTTGGAGGTTGTAAATTCCCAAAACTATCAAAATAATGTATACTTTTTTTATTTTTGTTATAAGCTACCCAATGTGTACCATTTGATGAACTATCATCTAGGTTTATAACTCCTGACTCTTCTCTCCAAGGAGATGTTGGTAGTGAATCTCTCATAAACACACCTCGGAAATGTGGAATATACGTTTGACCAAATTTCAAAATTTCAAAATTTGAAAGAGGTTTCTTAGGTAGCTTAGTAATCAGTTTTTTGGATTTCCTCCAAATGGATTTTTTTTTTTTTTTTTTTTTTTTTTTTTTTCGCGCGGGGTCCCACGCCCACCTCCCGCCCAACCGACCGAGGGGCGCAGCCGTGTGACGTACGGCACGAAACGCGTGCTGGATAGACGCGAGAGAAGGTAAAAAAATAGAATAGAACGAGGAAAAATTACGATACACTACGGGATAGTACTACAAGCAATACAGTTTTTAGCTTTTGAAGGCTTTCAATGCCTTCAATGCTACTAAAAAGACGATTGTAATCAGTAAAGAAAACCCTAAAGGGCTCATGTACTTCAAACTCACGCCTACAGTGGTTAACGACTAGTGGTATAAAAGTTCTAGAAGAGAGACGGGGAACATGGAAATTGAGCTGGCCTAGAAGGTAGGGGCTCTCCACATCACCGTGTATAAGTTTATGTAAAAAGACGACGCCAAGCATCGTCCTACGGTTAGCTAAAGAAGGTAGATTAAGTAGGAGAAGTCTACTAGCGTAAGACGGTAATCTAAGGTTTGCATCCCAGGGTAGGCCACGAAGGGCAAAAAGCAAAAAGTTCTTTTGGACAGATTCAATGCGGCTACTATGGACCCCGAATTGAGGACTCCAGACGCACGAACCATACTCCAATATAGGGCGAACCAACGAAGTAAAGAGAGTCTTCGTTACATAAGGAGAATCGAATTCCTTCGCCCACCTTTTAATGAATCCCAGCATGCCTCTGGCTTTGTTAACCATACAAGAAATATGTTCAGAGAACGAAAGTTTAGGATCCAGGCGGACACCCAGATCATCAACAATAGAAATTCTTTCCAAAGAGCAGTCGTTAAGCATATAGGTTGCAAGCAGGGGAGTAACACGTGAGAATGTCATCAGTTTGCATTTTGAGCTGTTGAGATGTAAATCGTTTGCATGGCACCATGCTTGGAAGTTATCAAGATCCGATTGTAGGTCAGATTGGCAAGAAATGTCCCTATACTGCAAGCAAAGTTTAACGTCATCAGCGTACATAAGTACTCTGGAATTGGTTAGAACCTGAGGCAAATCATTGATAAACAATGTGAATAGAAGTGGTCCAAGGTGACTACCCTGTGGGACGCCAGATGTGACCCTAAGGCTATTGGATTGAACGTTTCTGAACAGAACCTTTTGGGTCCTATCACTTAGATAACTCGAAATCCATTTAAGAAGATCACTAGGAAACCCCATTGAATCGAGTTTCCTAACCAGAAGAGAATGATTAACCGAGTCGAAAGCTTTACTAAAGTCCGTGTAAATAACATCGGTTTGAAAGTTTTGTTGGAAGCCCCTAATAACGAAAGAGGTAAGTTCCAGAAGATTGGTCGTGGTTGATCTTCGCCTCATAAAACCATGCTGGCATGGAGAAATGACGGATCTGCATAGATGTTGCAAGTGAGGAGTAATTACATTCTCGAAAAGTTTGGGGATAGCCGATAACTTAGAGATACCCCTATAGTTACTGGCGTCCGATTTGCTACCTTTTTTGTGGAGAGGAATAACAAATGATTCCCTCCAAATAAGGGGAAATTCTGAGGATTCTAAAGATAAGGTAAACAATTTAAGAAGGGGGTTACACAGCGCCTCGGAGCAATACCTAAGCACAGAGCCAGGTATACCATCGGGACCTGGCGAATAAACTGGCTTAACACGTTGAAGATCAAGAATAAGTGAGCTTTCGTTTAAAATAGGACTGAAGATTAGGGACGAACTGGGCATAGCTGTAGAAAATGTATGATCTGAAGATGTTGAGGGCGAATATGTCGTTTTAAAAAACTCAGCAAAAAGATTAGCAATTGCTTGATCAGAATTTACTGTAGTATTCTTAAAAGACAGCGAGGGAGGATATAACGTGGGTTTACGTTTAGAGTTAACAAAGTTATAAAACTGTTTAGGGTCCTGCGTGAACTGGACCTTACAACGAGTCAAATAATTTTTGTAACACTGAGCGTTAAGCACGGTAAAGTTAGATCGAGCACTAAGATAAGATGAGAAAGCCGTTTTTGAACCAGTGAGTTTATATTTATTATAAAGCCTAGATTTTACGTTTTTTAGACGCGTCAGCTCCTTGGTAAACCAAAGTGGTTTATTAGAGACCGACGGGTAGCATTTAGGAACACATAAAGAGAAGAAAGAATTCATGGCATTGTAAAAAATGTCAACGGCGGATGCCATGTCAGTGCACATGTAAAAATTAGACCAATCAAATTCTGCTATTAAAGTGCTTAGCCTCTGATAGTCAGCCTTTCGGAAACAGCGGACTCTGTTTAAACTGCTATCAGGTGTAGTAGCTAAGACTGTCCCAGTGTCAATAGTCACATCGAAAGTTGGATGATAAGGATCTTCAGGTTGCGTCAATGGAGGAACTCTAAGTAGGTTTACACCTACAGGATCAGAGACAAAGCATAGATCAAGTAAGCGGTTTAAAGAATTAAAAATATGGTTAACTTGCGATAAGGATAAATCAAGCAAGCCATTAAGGAGGTCATGCTGTGCCGCAGTGTGAAGAACATTAGACACCCCATCAGAAGACCAGTGAGCTCCAGGTATGTTGAAGTCACCCAAAGCCACTAATTGGTCCCTATCAGAAAGCCTATTGGAAACTGCCCGAATTGCCGAAAGGTGTTTCCAATAAATTGGCTCTTCCGAAGATGGAGGGATGTAAGAGCAGGTTACATAAATGAAACTACCTGTGAAAGATAGTTTAACGCAGATGAATTCGATGTCCAAAAAGTCATTAGATACCACCCGTTCCGAGATGAGGCTGGAGTCAACGGCAATTAAAACTCCGCCACCACGCTGGAGAGGACGGTCTAATCTGTAAATAGTGTACTTACATGGAAGAATTTCGGAGCAGAGGATCTCCGGCTTCAACCAGGTTTCTGTAAATACAATCACCTGGGATGCGAAAGAAAGGCTATCTGAATATAATCTAGAGAGCTTACTGCGTAAGCCCCTAGTATTCTGATAGGAAAGTAGTAGGGAAGAGGTTAGTTTTTTGGGACAGAAGGTGCTTGAGTGGACACTGAAGGTTGTGACGGCTTGGGCAGTTGAACTCCCACAGGCCGATTTCTTTTCTTCCGTGCCTCGTACTCCTTGACTACAACGTACTCGGGCCAGAAGTCACCCGAGCAAATAGTGTCAAAGAGCTGGAATGAGACATTTATCTTAAATGACGAAATGTCTCTGGCATACGGAAATTTGAATTTTTCCACCTTGATATTTCCAGCTTGTGTTTTGCCTTGAATATAGGCTAGAACATCTTCCGATGCGAGATCAGGGGCAAGCCTCGAAACAAATATAGTTTTCGAAGGTGGGACTGCTGTTAGGGTCTTATGTAACGAATTGTTACCAACAACGGCCGGTATTCCGGGCAATGTTGGACCCTGGGTAGAATTTTCTACGGTTTTTTGCGGAGCCAAAGAATTGGGCTGCGCATCAGACACCACGGACGACCCGGAAATTGCTGGCTGCGCGGCTTCCGACACCTCTACGACCGATTCGGTTACCGAATCTTTGATCGTTCCTGACCTCAGAACCATTGGAACGGGGACCAGGAGCTGAGGCGACGGAGAGTGGCAGGAATTCGGTTGCTGTGTCTCACACAGTTGCAGCCGACTAGCAGCGGATTTTTTGCGTTTCGGCGACTCATTTAATAGCTTCATACTATTAAATTGAGCGTCCAGCGCGGAGAACAGGTCATTCGCCTTGCGAAAAGTGGCCATGATCTCAGAAAATCCACTCCTTGTCTGACGCATGAAGGATGATATTTCCTTCTCAACCGGTCGACAGGCCTCACAGCAATAACGCAGGCCCTTTTTGCTGGACACTGCGTCAGCCATTCGACCCGTCATCTCGATGCACTTAGCGTGCACAACTGCCTCGCAAAGCCAGCAATGGAAACTGGGCTGGTCTGCCAAAACATTTTTTTGGCAGTTCTTAATCACACAGATAATATTCTGGGACATGTTCACAAACCCTAGAACCACTGTGCACACTATCAATACCAAAAAAGTAAAGAGATAAAGAGAGAGATAAAAGAGCGCAAGAGTTAGAGCAGCAGAAAATCACAAGAGCGGTGAGAGCTATGAACAGCTTGGATGCAGCTAATAGCAAACGGCACTTGAGCGGGGGAGAGAAAAATAAAAACGGTAAAAGAGCAAAGAGGAAATATAAAATAAGATAAACCGTCTTAGCACAAAACTAACAAGTAATTATTTATACAAATTAACTACACAGAAAAGTGCATGCACGCGCGGTAGCAAAACGGTATATCGTTAAAAATATTAGGTGATAAGTTTAGATGAAACCCCGGTGGTTTAGATTCAAAACAACACAAAAATCGGAGCGCAAAACAAAAACACGACCGTCCGCTACGAAGAGAAAGATCGAATCGAAGATCGATTAAGATATAATCCATTACCTTTTCGATAAGGTTTTAGAAACATACCCTCACCCACCTTAATACTTTCCATTTTTTTATTATGTCGTTTACTCTCTTCTAATTGTTTTTTTCCCATATTTGCATTATTAATAGTTTTAGCAATAGCTGCACTACCAGAGGCAAGACTACCTAATGCACTTAGTGCAGTCAAAATGGGTACAATAGGTAAAAAACGACCAATTTTCGGTACATTAATAATACGAGGAATCTTAATATCTTTTTTTTTATTTCTACCAATTGATTTATTGACTGCTTTACGTGCAACCTTGATTGCACTCATTAGATCTAGTGGTTTCTGAGTTTTCAACGCCCGTATTCCTGTTTGAATAAAATTTGAAAAACTCTTTACCTTTGTTCTCCTCCTCCTCCTTCCTTTACTCCTCTTCTTAGTCTTCCTCTTTGCCCCCTTCTTCTTCACACCCATTCCGAATTTCTTTTTTGCTTTCATAATATTAGTAACTAAGTATGCTGCTGTTTTCTCTCCAATACTACTATCTTTTGAACGAACACGTTCCCAAGCTTTATTTATTAATACTGCATCAGCCTTTTGTCGATCAGCTAGATCCTTGTTGTGTGAATATGCAATATCATGTACTCTACAAGCTTCATCTAATTGATTAATACCACGATCACCGCGCTCCAATCTTTGTTTTAGCTTTGTTCCAGGTCCACAAAAATTATAACCAGGAATATGTGCTTCAAATGGGAGCGTGTTAATTATTTTATTGATAATACCACTACCTCGTTTCAAGTTTGAACTCTGACTGGAACAATTATAAAAACTTTTACCCATTTTATATAATGTTTAATCAAGGAGCATTTCTCATGGAATGAACTACATTACACATGTGAAGATGCGTTTAATACGTCAAAAACAAGAAATCTGTGTTAGAAATATCGAGGGTGGTGATCACTCATCTACGAATTCAGTTCCACGACATAGTCCTTTGTTACCCAATACAATAAGAGCGTTGGTTGTCGGCCCCTCAAACTGTGGAAAGACAAATGTTATGCTCAGTCTTATTGAAAGTCCAAACGGTCTTAAATTTGAGAATATATATGTATTCTCAAAGAGTTTATATCAACCAAAGTATGAGTATTTAGAGAAACTAATTAAACCGATAAAAGGTATGGGGTATTATACATTCTCACAAAATGATGAAGCTTTACCTCCCGCTAAGGCTAAAGAAAACTCTATTATGATTTTTGATGATGTTGCTTGTGTGCTTGTGGAGTGCAGACGCGTTTTTGCATCGCTGCGAATCTCATTGTGAAGAGTCTATTGACAAGTCCACTTCAGTGGCAAGAATTGTTACTTTTGTGAATCCCACCTCCGTTAGTTTTTGATCAACGCGATAACAGTGATTCGAAAAGACAAAACAAGTGAAGATTTTGTGACGATTTAAATCAAATTCAAGGTCAAATTGAGTTTGAGAATAATTTCATCCCAAATAAAAGAAAAAATAAATTTCAATTGATCCGTCACTTGGTGGGTTCGAACCGGGTACCGCTCGACTGCGGGGCTTGTACCTTGCCCACTAAGCCACGGTCACCTTTAGGTAGCCGGAAAAGGTAGCCGATAATTACAAGAAGTCGGTAAAGCAGTGCACATCTGTACCCAATTCTTTAACCATGTCTGGCCTTTCGGACTCCGATGATAATTTTAACATCAGTAAGATTGTGGCGCGTAATCAACAAAAAACCCAGCAGTTCTTAAAGTCAGTTAAGGCTACCCGACTAACTGCCTCCACCCTTAACATCTCACCTTCAAGCCATGATCCGGAACCGGAACTAGCAGCCATAAATGGAGACGAAGAGGTCTGGTGGTCCCCAAGACCGGCAAACAAACGCCGTCTTGACTCCAGATCACCAAATTCTGTCACCAAAATCTTGAGAAACTCCAATAGCCCTAAAACCAATGTCTATGCCAACCGATTCTCAGATCTGTCGGACATGGACACCGAAACCGAACCCGTCGAAGTCCCACAAACGGTGGGCCCCAATGTCTCTGAAGAAGCTGGTTCTTCTTCCAGCTTAAGACAAGTCAACAGCAACAGCCAAATTACCCCAAACAACGCATCAACAATAAACAAGGACAACACAAAAGCCGTCAACTATACCGCAGGCAACAACAAAAATGTCAGCCGACCGTCTGGTAGCCAGGAGCAACTACCCTCCCACAAACCACCCCCAATTGTGGTCGATCACTGTGAGAATCTAAACGGATTCATAAGATCCACAGACAAGATTGTTGACCCGTCCAAATACTCCCTGAAATGTCATCCCAATAACTCTGTTTCCATCCTCGCAACAGATTCAGACACATACAGAGCCATAACCAAATCGTTGACCCTTAAAAAGGTACCATACCATTCCTGGCAGCTAAAAGAAGACAGATCCTATCGTGTTGTCATCCGTGATGTCCATCATTCCGTCCCAGACGCAGACATTAAGGAAAGCCTGACCTCGGCGGGTCACTTGGTTCGATTTGTCAATAGACCTAGAAGCCGCTTCGACAAAACTAAGCTCGTCAACTTAGTTTTTGTTGAACTAGAACCGGCAGCAAACAACAAAGAAATCCACGGGATCGCGCCACAAGGGCGCTTAGTTCTGAGCGGCAGTGTAAGAGCGAGCGCTGCACTGGCGCTTGCACTCCCGCTTACACTCCCGCTTGCATCTCCCGCTCTCCGTCGGCTCTCCCGCTCTGGCTGAACCCACCACTCCGCGGTCCCGGGCTCTGCCTCTTTGTAATCTTAAGTTAGTCTAAAATCTGAAGTGTATTAATAAAGAAAATATTGAAGACGACTTGCGCCGCCCCCTTTTTTCGCACCATTTTCGGGACCTGGGATTTTGCAGCCATCAACATTTCCACGGCCACCGACGACCGACTCCGCCACGACAGCCGGCTTACAAATTGGAAGGAAGTCCGCCCCCCCCATTTCATGGTCCTTCGACGCCGTAGATCTATCCTGATCAGCGCCCCCCTCTGCGGATTTTTTTTTTCAAGATAAGTACGACTATTTTTCCTATCCATTCGTCCGTGGTCGCCATATTATTTTCCAATCGGCGTTTTGTTCCATCCGAGTCCGAATTTCCAAGTGAAAGTGAAAAGTGGAAAAATATATGCCTATATACAAAAATATAGGAATAAAATACATACGCCTAGCCGCAGTGAATTTTTTTCTGTTTTTAAAGTGCAAAAGTGCTTTGCCAATATTGGCCCTCTACATAGTTTTTTCACTGTGATCCGCTAGTTTTTCCAAATGCATATATAAATTCATATATGTGCGTATAAAATTATTAATCCAAAAAATCACTTTCACATATCCACGTCCGACACTAAACTGCATGTTAAAAATTCCAAATATATACACACAAATCACATCAAAAATAAATAAATTATATTACATATATTACTTACATATATTATTCCAAAGACCCATACACTTATTACATATACATACATATACATATAATATTATACATATTAAAGATTGAAAATAAAAATTTACACGCAATTTTTACAAATACACACACATATAAAAAAAAAAAAAAAATATTTACACCCGAAATTTATAGTTTTTATACAAATTATTAAATTGGCAATTTATATGCAATTGATGCAAAAAAAAAAAAAAAAAAAAAAAAAAAAATAATAAATAAAATATACAACCAAAACTAAAATTTCGTTCCAGCAAAAAATAATAAAAATAAAAATATATAATATATCATATACATATATCCACAAAAATCCATTGTTTTTTTATTGCTATCCTGACATACAAATATACATATCGGCATACATAAGCTTCCCGCTATTCTGCGAGCAGCCAAAAATTTACTTTACATACATACATACATATATATATGGGCAGAACTTAGCGCTATTCTGTGCTAAGCATTGAACCTTATAACTCCATATACACACATACATATATTTGGGCAATTTTATTTCGTCTTCGTTTTGTTCACATACAGCACCTGCACTCGGACGATCCAAGTAGTAACGAGCGAAACATAGGTCATACAAAATTTTTGCATCCAAGAAAATAAAATTAATATATTTTCCAATATTTGTTGAATCATCGTCAAAGAATATTTCCAAATTCGATAGCTATTTTTAGAGTCGTTTTCAGCTAGTTTTTGGCTTCTTTTTTTGTGTCGCACGAATTTAAGCTTGTGTTGTGTTCCTAAATTACGAAAAATCGAGCCAGAGAATTTCAGAACAAATTCAAAAAAAAATTCTGCTAGACTCCTAGGCGATCGGTTCAAGCCAGTTATTTTCTGGCTATTTAATTTTTTTTTTTTTTTTGACGTTGATATTCGTATTTTCTTCTGGAGGTTTAATTTGTCGTTCTTTTTCATCGGTTCTACGATTTGTCGTATTACTGAACAAAAAAAAAAAAATCAGGTCGGAATTTAGCGAAATTTTTAAAGCTATATTTAGCTAGTTTTTTGTGGTTATTTTTCATTGAGCATTCAGCTATTTTTTTAACTTCTAGCTATATTCAGCTATTTTTTTTTAAATAGCGGTCAGCGATTTTCTGCGAATTATCGGCTATATTCAGCTATTTTTCTAGCTATTTTTCTAGCTATATCAGCTAAATTGCTTCAAATAGTTTTTTTGATTCGGTGGTTCGATTCCTTCATTTTTTTTGGCGGCGGGCAGGCCGTTCGTTTAGTGGCGCGTAGCTGAGTATGCCCGTCAAGGGTGACCAGAATCCAACACCTACACCAAAAAAGGAAACAAAAAGCGCTCTTTCTTCTCCGCTACCTTCTCGCGTCAAACCAGTGCCCAAGTCTGCTAGCCCAAGACCTAGAAGCTCGAGTGCCACGCCGAAGGTCGGAGATCGTCCAACGACAAGCTCAAAAACAAGTCCGAGAATTGTCGTCTCCCAAACGGTAGCAAAAGTTTCAAGCGAGTCTTCATTTGGGGAACAGCCAGAGAATCCCTCTGCATCCGAGACTAATTTCCTGAGGGTCACACGCGCTAGAAGCAAAATGTCGGTAACCGAGCAGCCAACGGCCGCAACCGCTGCGTTGCACAAATTCATCGCCGTGAGCGATCGCGTCAGCGCTTTCGAAGACAAGATCAACACTCCTGGTCAGGCTTCGCAATCTTCCCACACCTTGCAAGTCCGTTTGCACCAAGTGCGAGCCTTATGGGATAAGGTCGAAAAGGAGTACGAAATCTGCTCTGACCTAATTGCCCAGGAAGGATCCCTCAGCACCTTGCCTCTCCTACAAGCAAAGTATGACTATTGCTACTCCGTATACGAGACCTGTGCAGCACAGATTAGCGAAACGCTAGAAAGAGTGACGCCTCAAGCCGTTCAAGCTATTCCCTCTCAACCGCATATTTCGTCCGGTTGCCGGCTACCGCCCTGCGATACAGAAGTTTTCGATGGGGACTACCTCCGATGGCCCACTTTCCGGGACCTGTTCACGGCAGTTTATGTTAACAACCCCAGGCTGACACCGGTCGAGAAGCTGTTCCATCTCCTCACCAAAACTAGTAGCGAGGCAAAGGCCATAGTGTCCAAATCCCCGCTTACAAATGACGGTTTCGCGTCAGCGTGGGAAGCGCTTCAAGACCGTTTCCAAAATAAAAGACTTCTAGTCAACAGCCAACTCAAGCTCTTGTTCAACTTGAGTTCCATTTCACAAGAATCTGGACATGCTCTAAAGGAGCTGCAGTCCACGATTCAGGGGTGTCTGACAGCGCTAGCACATTCCAATATCTCCACTGACAACTGGGATTGTCTGCTGGTCTTCCTGTGCGCAAGCAAACTGCCAAAGTTAACCCTTTCCTTATGGGAACAGTCCCTAACTTCGAAGTCCGAAATTCCAGCTTGGGAGGAGATGAACACCTTCCTGAGCGAAAGGTATCGGACACTGGAGGCTATTGAGGACATGAAGCCGACTCAGTCAGTTCCCAAAAGGCTGCAATCCTTTGAAACCAAGGTCAGCATCAAACAAAAAGGGTGTGACTTATGTTCTAAGGAAAATCATCCGATTAGAATGTGCCCGCGCTTTCTCCACATGTCTGTCGACGCGCGTTCCGGCTACATAAAAAAGAAGCAGCTATGCCTGAATTGTTTCGCTAGAGGCCATCAGCTACGTGATTGCACGAGCACACACAGCTGTTTCACGTGTAGGGGGAGGCATCATACACTGCTGCATCGCGGCTCCCCCAGTTCCTTAAACACGAGTTCCTCAAACGCTCGAACCACGAGTTCTCCAACCACGGCGCCCTCTGCGCAACCGTCCTCGAGACCCTCCAGTCTCAATGTATCCGCAAGCACCTCAACGGTGCAGAATTATTTTGCCTCTGGCACTACAGCCGTTCTGCTGAGCACGGCCATTATTGACGTGTGCCATTTGGGCACGAGTTACCGAGCCCGAGCCCTATTCGACTCGGGATCGGAGGCTACGTTCATCTCCGAACGTATGTTCAACCTACTCAAGTTGCCGTTCCAAAAAATACAAACCCAAGTCTCAGGACTAAACCAGTCGGTTTCGGCAGAGTCAACGAGACTCTGTCAGTTTGCAATCCGCTCCCCTACTAAGCCGGGTCTACAATTAGACACCGCAGCCTACGTCCTTCCGGAATTAGCGGGCAAACTGCCCTCCCATCCAGTTTCCAAGAATTCGTTGCAAGACCTGCCCGATCTCCAATGGGCAGACCCAAATTTCTTTGAAAGTTCCCAAATCGATTTACTGATCGGAGCTGATATACTACCGTCGGTGATGATGCAGGGCACTAGGAGAAACATTTGTGGCTCACTCCTAGGCCAAGAGACCATCTTCGGGTGGGTACTTACCGGGCCGATTTCCCATTCTAAGGCCAACAGAGTCGCATCCTTTACGACTCAAGTACACCACAAAAAAGAAGATTCCCTAGACTCGCTTCTCAGCAAGTTCTGGGAGGTGGAGGATCTACCATTCCAGATGGTAAAAGAGTCAGATTCCTATTGCGAAAGGAACTTCCTCCAGACTACCAAGAGAGACGCAAGCGGGAGGTACGTGGTTACGCTCCCATTCTGCGACCCCGAAAACTCGGGGTCCGATTTAGGATATTCAAGGTCCATTGCGTTAGCTCAGTTTCTTCGAAACGAGAATCGTTTAAGAAGAGACTTTCCTTTAAAAGAGCAATATGACGGCGTGATTCAGGAGTACCTGGATCTGGGTCATATGAACGAAGTTCCATCGACTCTTAATTCCCCAACGTACTATCTTCCACATCACGCGGTAATCAAGCCCGAAAGTACTACGACAAAGCTTCGCGTTGTATTTAACGCCTCCAGTCCATCTGCGAATGGAACCAGCTTAAATGATATTCTTCATGCTGGTCCAGTACTGCAGTCCGATCTGACCATTCAGATTCTGAAGTGGCGATATTTCCGATATGTTTTCAGCGCGGACATCACCAAGATGTACCGTCAGATCTGGGTCGATCCAAAGCATACACCCTTTCAAAGAATCTTGTTCCGCAATAAAGAGGGTGATATCCGAGACTATGAATTGAAAACAGTTACCTTTGGGGTCAACTGTGCGCCTTTCCTCGCTATTCGAGTGCTGCAGAAGCTAGCAGAGGATGTCCAAGGGGCGTTTCCAAAAGCCAGCCACATTCTTCTACAACATATGTACGTCGATGACGTTCTAGCAGGGGCCAATTCCATACCTGAGGCCCATAGTTCAATTCAAGAGTTACAAGCAGCTCTTAGCTCTGCTGGTTTCCCTTTGAGAAAGTGGACTTCAAACCACACGAGCATTCTAAAAAGTATTCCAGCCAACCACCTCCTTCATAGCGAGTTCCTCGATATCGATACCGAAAGCACTGCCAAAACGCTCGGGATTCGATGGAGGGCTAGGTCCGACGAATTCTACTTCGTGCCGCCAGAAATAGTGGTGGTACCCTCCTTTACAAAGCGCGAGGTGTTATCCCAAATCGCGAGGCTGTTTGATCCAGCCGGATGGCTCGCTCCGTTTATAATACGTTCCAAAATATTTATGCAGGAGATTTGGCTACAAGATTTAAGCTGGGATGATAAGCTTCCCAGCGAAATGAGTCAGAGGTGGCAGGCCTTTCTTCATGAGTATTCCGACCTCAACCAGATCCGCGTTCCAAGATGGGTCTGTTTTCAGCCTGACATCAAAGTGGCGTATCATGGATTCTGTGATGCGTCCCAAAAGGCTTTTGGAGCGGCGATCTACGTGCGTGTCGAGGTTGGTCAGAAAATCATTTCTAACCTCCTCACATCCAAGACACGAGTCGCTCCAGTAAAGACCGTGTCACTTCCACGCCTAGAACTTTGTGGCGCCGTGCTGTTAGCCGAAATGGTGACAGCTATTCTTCCCCATATGCCTACACCAAGTTCCGACATACGCTGCTGGACCGATTCGACAATCGTTCTGGCCTGGTTACGGAAGCCGGCGTGCAACTGGACCACATTTGTAGCCAACAGAGTGGCCAAGATCACCCAGGCAGTACCAGTCGACTGCTGGGCACACGTTCGATCCGAACAAAATTCCGCCGATTTAGCCAGTCGAGGCGTGTCCCTACTCGAGTTAGCGGATAGTCAACTTTGGTGGCACGGGCCAGAGTGGCTGCAAGGGCCACAAGAGCTGTGGCCAGCGCAAAGCGATGTGCAGCCGAACACAGAGCTCGAGCAGCGCGCGGTGAAAGTGCATCTCATCCAGGTCCCC
This sequence comes from Drosophila birchii, assembly GCA_035046345.1. NCBI lineage: Eukaryota > Metazoa > Arthropoda > Insecta > Diptera > Drosophilidae > Drosophila > Drosophila birchii. Next base: position 2,868 of record JAWNOA010000144.1, on the reverse strand, counting down.
TCTGACGAGTTTCTAGAACGTTTCTCGAAGCTGGACAAAGCACTGCGAGTCCTGGCGTATGTTCGGCGTTTCCTTAGTCGCTGCCGTAAGGGCGCGATCCCCTCCACTTCACGACCCACGAGTGAAGAAGTCCGAGAGGCAGAACGCGCGCTGATTTCCATGGCGCAGCGTCGAGCATACGGCCAAGAACTGAATCACTTGGTGGAAAAGAAGCCCCTTTCGGGGGCAAGTCCAATCTTGAATTTATTTCCGTTCACGGACCAACACGGCCTCCTAAGGGCGTGTGGTCGCGTCACAGCTTCTAAAGCCCTCCAGTATGATGAACGGCATACAATAATTCTGCCCTACGGCTGTAGGTTGTCTCGCCTTCTCGTCCAATTCACCCACCAGATTACTCTTCATGGCGGTAGTCAGTTGATCGTACGCCTGATCCGATCGAAGTATTGGATTGCAAAAATCAAGAATCTGGTCAAGGCAGTAGTGAATCCGTGTAAGATCTGCACGATTTACAAAAAGAGACTGCAAACTCAGCTGATGGGCGATCTTCCAAAGGACAGAGTCTCCTTCTCGCGGGCCTTTACATATACGGGCATTGATTATGCCGGGCCGTTCGAGATAAAAAAACTATACCGGAAGAGCGTGTCTTATTACCAAGGGATATGTATGTGTATTTGTGTGTTTCTCCACGAAGGCTATCCATTTAGAGCCGACATCCGATCTCACCGCCGAAAAGTTCCTAGCAGCCCTTGCTCGTTTCGTAGCCAGGCGCGGGTGCCCTCAGCGGCTTTATTCTGATAATGGCAAGACATTTGTGGGGGCAGCTTCCCTACTTTCTCGGGACTTCCTTCAATCCATTAAAGAGTCCGTGACTGATGCATACAGCCATCAGGGACTTGAATGGCGTTTCATCCCGCCCGGGGCTCCACATATGGGGGGTCTGTGGGAAGCAGGGGTGAAAAGTTTCAAAACTCTTTTCTACAAAGCTACGGCTGCCCGCAAGTATACCTGGGAGGAACTTGCGACGCTTCTAGCCAAGATCGAGGCTTGCCTCAACTCCAGACCCCTCTCCCCGATGTCGGAAGATCCCTCCGATCTGCTAGCCCTCACGCCTGGCCATTTCCTGATTGGCGGGCCGTTGCTTTCCACGGCTGAGCCTGAGATAAAAGGCGAAGCCAAGTCGATAATCAATCGCTGGCAACATTTGAAGGCCCAACATCAGCAGTTTAGTGCGCGGTGGAAAGAGGAGTATCTCAAAGAACTCCACAAACGCAACAAATGGCAATTTCCGACCCGAAACATCCAAATTGACGATATGGTGGTAGTCAAGGAGGACAATTTGCCCTCGAACGAATGGCGGCTCGGCAGAATTGTTTCTGTTTTCCCCGGAGCCGATGGCCGAGTTCGAGTGGCCGAAGTTCGTACGGCGCGCGGCACAATAAAACGGCCCGTGCATAAGGTTATCCTTCTCCCTATGGAGAGCAAGGAACCGGCTACTTCCAGCCATTAGCCTATCTACGTCTGCGAGGTCATGTATTAATTTATTTTTTTGCTTTTCGTTTCCTCGCAGAACATCTTCAACATCATGGTGCCACGCCCACGTACAGCCCAGAATTTGGATCGCAGACGTACCCGAGGTACTGAGTCCTACCGCTGCCGAGTCTGCCGGGGCATCCATCCTCTTCGGAAGTGCAAGAGGTTCCATAAATTGAGCGCTGAAAAGCGCCTTCGGGCGGTACTTATTAATAAGTACTGCTCGAATTGCCTCGCTCACGAGCACTCTGGAGGGACCTGCCGCAGCACCGAGGGCTGCAAGGCGTGTGGAGGGGACCACCACACTCTGCTTCACATGCACGAGGAGCGGCCCTCGACCTCCCGTCCACGTCCGGAGCGCACCGCTCGTCAGCCCGTCTCCAGGGAGCCTGCTCGTCCGGCGGCCCCCACTCCATCTCCGGCACGCTATTCCGGCCCGAAGGAGCCAGCGCGTGCATCGGCCCCCACTCCATCTCCGACCGTGGCTGCCTATCTGCAGCAGAAGGTGGTCCACATCCTTCCGACGGCGTGCGTGCTGCTCGACACCGGGAGCACGACCTTCGAGATGGGGGCCATGATCGACCCGTGCATGCCGGTCAGCAGCATCGACCGGTCGTTGGCGGCGGCATACCGGCTGCCCATCACGCGGGCCGGCGAGGATGAGGTGTGCACGGCGATTCTTCGATCCCGCACGGGCGACTTCCGGCTGGAGGTCGTGTTGAGGCTCGATCCCAGCCTAAAAATTCGAACGCCCTTACGGGCTCTGAGCGACACTATCCGGGCGAGGTACAACGACATCCGGCTCGCGGACGAGCTGTTTCATCGCCCATCGACCATTTCCCTCGCGTTGGGATCCGACTTGTTCCCCAAGCTGATCCAACCGGGGTTCCTAAAGCTGGAAGATGGGCTGCCCGTCGCTCAGAGCACCGTTTTCGGATGGACCGTCTCCGGAGTGTGCAAGGAGGAGTAGTCCTGCTTTGCTGCCGCAAGGGGGGGAGAATGTTCGCGCCACAAGGGCGCTTAGTTCTGAGCGGCAGTGTAAGAGCGAGCGCTGCACTGGCGCTTGCACTCCCGCTTACACTCCCGCTTGCATCTCCCGCTCTCCGTCGGCTCTCCCGCTCTGGCTGAACCCACCACTCCGCGGTCCCGGGCTCTGTCTCTTTGTAATCTTAAGTTAGTCTAAAATCTGAAGTGTATTAATAAAGAAAATATTGAAGACGACTTGCGCCGCCCCCTTTTTTCGCACCATTTTCGGGACCTGGGATTTTGCAGCCATCAACATTTCCACGGCCACCGACGACCGACTCCGCCACGACAGCCGGCTTACAAATTGGAAGG